>JAOXJP010265564.1:0-20619 GCA_025762735.1 Platanus orientalis
GAAGTTATACTAAAGTTCTGATTTGAGTTGTTTATATTATGGCCACTCATACCTATCCTCCATAATCTTCCATACATAACTCAATCTATTTTTTGGTAGCATTCTTAAGCTCTATCAGTTATGGACTTCCGTAAAGTGTTGTACTTCCTGCCTTATTGTTAAATCTAAGACTTCAACACACTTATTAGACTGAGTTTACTCCATTCGGATGGATTTGGGGAGGGCACAGACTTGAGTTTTTCATCATTTTATATACTTTTATATTTTGTCTGTTGTAAAATTTTAGTGTTAACTTACTCATTTAAAAAAACCTACAACCCAAGCAAATCATTTTAGACTTATTTTCTGAAACCTTCTAGTTCTGTTTTGTCAACGCTGAAATGAATAGTGTTTTAAACATAAGAAGCCTATCTTTGGGTCTGTTTCAGTCCGACTCTAGTCATTCTTTTGACCACACCCTGCAGGACTTTTAATGTCTGAGTTATCTTGCATCATTATGCTAGTCCTTTACATACTCTCGTGTTTCATTATTATTTCTGTATGTGCTTGCTGTACTTAGTTTAGTTCCCTGCCATGAAATACAATTTCTTTTCTTTTAGGGAGAGTTGGAGTTGTGAAGAATTTAGTTCTTTTAATGGGGGTACTATATACTTCAACATTCTATATATGTGTGTTTTATGGCTGCTAGGGAGTAGAAATGAAACCATCCTGGGTGATCTATCCCAGACTGGCAGCGATTAAATTGGTTAAGCATGTTTAGATTCACTCGGACTGCATTATGTCCCTCATAGTAATCTGGAATATGTTAATACTTCCTGAATGCCATGTGTTAGAAACCTCCTCGCTTATTCATCTTTGTATCTCGAGTGGACACTAGCTATTGCTTCAAGATTGATAATTTTGGTCCCAATTCTATTCCCTCATTTATTTAGGGAGTTTAAGAAAGCTTTATGTAGGTGGTATCTGTACATGGGTAGCAATCATGTTCTCCTTAACATATGAAAAAGATTCAAAGAAAAGGGGAAAGTAATTTATTATGGTCAGAATTAAATAAAATGGAAGATATGCCCTCGATATAATAAAAATATGGCCCTAGACAGAGTAGAGTGGTGAAACAGAAGTCATGTGTTGGCATGAGGTTTTATTAAGCTGAATTGATCATGGATCCCTTCTTTAATGAGGCATAAATTCTGAAAAGCTTGAAAAATATTGTTTAATAATAGATAGATTCTATGCACAACCTGTCAAAAGTTATCCTCAGCAAGGTGGTAAGGTTCCTTGTTGGGTGGAAATTGTTTAGACATAAACAAAAACACAAGTTTCTTCATATACAATCCCCTGCACCAAAAGATTAAAGGCCTTGGATTCCCATTACATTTTAGGTGAGGTTTGTTTGATACAGTCTATATCAATCAGAGGTCATGCACTCTGCATCTCTGTAGAACCTTGAAAGGCAAAGTACATATCCACAAATTACATTATTATTACCAATTATTGTGTATCCTACCTTTATCTCATGCACTTTGAAAGTATTTTATTTATTTATTTATTTTGTTGTTGAGTAAACATTAAGCATGGATGGATGGAAATTTATTGCTTGAAAGATTAGGACATTGTATCACTTAATTATAGGTATCACCTTTGTGTGAGGAGTGCTGGTTTTGCGTTGGCCTCTCATAGTGGAGGTCATCAGGACAAGACCTAGTAGGATGTTAGATCCCTTTTCCAGTTAACCCACTGCCTGTCCCACTTCGGCTGCGACCTCATGGGTAGCCTTGTGCCATGGACCTTAGGGAGGACTGACCAGAAAGAAGGAACAGGTAGCAACACCCCTGTTATAAAACATCTCAAAAGCCTCTGGGACTACCTAGAGCAACAAACCAGTTGTAATATTAAGCTGTCTCGTGAACCAATTACATCTCTCAATCTACCTGCAGAAAATAAATATGTTAAGATCACAATCCCTATTAAATAATGATTTCTTGCCTTAATCATATGTTGAGTTTAGATCCCAACTTTGCAATGCATGATTTGCTGCTGAGTGTTGGATTTCTATGTGATGAATAAAAACAGAATACATAAGACCTGATTTTCAACAAACCAGTAAATGTTTATAGCTCTTGAACAGCTTACAATACATGTTTATCATTCTTGAGTACGAAAGAAATAGTTTCACTCTTCATCATTTATTATTCAAGAGTTATGTAATGCTTTCTACAGGTTATAACTTTTTTTCTTTATATTTGTTATTAGGTATATTGAGAATAGGAGTCCATGGGAAGTGTGGATTAATTTCTACAAGTTGTTATAAATTTAGTCTGTTCCCATAATGAAAACTGCTTGCTGCTAGCTCTCTGAACCAACAAGGGTCTAGGATTCTAATTCATTTGTCCTTGTTCTTTATTTAGATTTGGATCTTCTATGCTACTACTATTATCCTTGATATGACTGTCTTCATGTATAGCAATCCATTTTGTTGTCCATGGATGAAACATTATGTATACCCTTGACAACACCTCTATATTATCCGTGTTTCTCCTTTTATTACGGAAATCCGGTTTATGCCTGATCTATTAACATTTTCCTATTCTTGGTTACACATGGTTTTTTATTAGGCTTGCATAAACCTATTTATTTGTTATTCATTCATCAATCTTTGTTATTTCTTTTTATTGACTTGTCTACTTGTAAACAGAGTTCTTTTAACCTATATAGGTTGGAAGTCTAGTTCCACCATTTTTGTGCACTAACTACTTTCATTATAATCTATAACTGGCCCTTAATTTACTCATGCTTTAATTCGTTCTTTGAATAAAATATTTTGCTAGACATGCAAATCTCATAAAGATTCATTTTCTCGTAATTCGGTTTGTTACTTGCAACTACTTCTTGCTTACTTATTTGATTTCTCTAATATAAATAAACATTGTTCCTTATTCCACTAGCCTCCATGTCTTATATGACAACGTGAGATAATAACGAATGGAGACATTTAAAGATATTGAACACAAGGTGGTGGAGCAACAATGTAAGTGATTAAGTCGGACATAATAGGTAATTGGGGAGGTATTGAAAGAGATATATGAGTTATCCTTTGAATTCTATGTAAACCTGATAACTTGTTTTGGTCTAAATTCATATAGAAATGAAGTAGGATTTGATGGATACAGAGCTGTCGGGTGGACAGTGATGATGTGGTGGATGATTAGTATATTTGGAGTGCTCTTTTTGTCATTGTGGACTATTAGGTTATTGAAGAAGTGACATGGGAATCACTATTCATCCCCAGGGGGTCCATATTATAGCTGTTATGTTACCGAAATTTTGGCAGAAATGGCATGTGGATTCCCCGTTTAATCTCAATAAAATGACATGGAAATTAAAGGATTAGATTATAAATTAAGTTGACCATTAGGCTATAACGGGTTTAGAGTAGGTAACCACGAAAGTAGATGAGGTGGGGTGCCTAACACTTTCCCCAACTCATAAGCGAACAACTTGTCTTAGAATCTTTGGGAGCTGACCAGTTTAAGTGTGGAGTCAGACATTTCAAACTATTTCAAAACTTAAACTTGCTTTGTTTTCAAAATTGATGTCCAGTCACATCATTAAAAAGACTGGTGGCGACTCCAAGTCACGTGAGATATTTCTTGCGATAGGCAAGTCTCTTTCCAAAAGGGATTTACCCATCGTGCAAAAATTGAGGCCCACAACTTGTCAAACAGAGGCAGAGGTAGAAAGACTGGCAATTTGGGAAACGAGTTCCATAAGGGATAAGAGAATCCATCTTAAAAGGATGTTGTCTTTGTTTTTGTCATGCAACATAATCAGAATTGATGGTTTCTTCGGTTGGGAAAATAATTTCAGTGGGCAAGGATAAGAACCATTAATGTACCCATCTAATTCATAGACTTTGAGAAGAGGAAGGAATTAGGCATTCCATAGCAGAAAATTTTGGTGGTTGTTAGCACCCAAATTTTGACTCGGGTCATCTAATGGAATGAAGAACAACAAAGCAACATTTAAGCATCAAGACTTTAAGCACCCTGGTTTAAGGAGAGCAAAATGAACCCTAGGAGGTTAGGCATCCCTTTTGAAATCTTCCCTGAATGTTTCGGTTGCAAAAAATATCATCCATATCATACTACATGTAGTGAATTAGCCTAAATACGCCATTTCAAGTCAAACCCTGATTCCCCAGAAGCATCAGTAGGACTATTGGGCTCTACATTCAAGACCACCAAATACATTGCCTTCAATTTTTCCAAACCTTTATAAGCCTTCCCGCAGCGAAGCATTACAAGTGTAAAAATTACCATTTTACCCTTTGGCCTTCAAAAGCCAAAATTTGATATCTTCACACATTGTCTACAAATTCTTCATAGGCGTGGAGGCTGAAGACCCTCAAATGATCCCTAAAGCTTCTCCCATTACCTGATTTATGTAAGGTCAGATCTTGCACACTCAAATCTCCACAACCTTCGAGGAACTTATCATAGGAAAAATCTTTTTAGAATTTGGTTGTTACCAATTTCTTAACCTTTGAAAACTCATGATCAGAAAACAAAGCTAAAAAAACTCTTAAATATTCATCTGGTGTTGAAATCTGAAAAATTCAGTGGCTATCTTTCAGTCTCGGGGTTATCTCTAATAAGTTATTTCACCAAATGAAAACATCCAATGTCTCGAACCCCTATGAAATCTCAAATCTTCCCCAAGGGGTGAGGTCAGTTTTGGCTCCATTTCATCCATATGGGTCTAGAATGTTCTTCGGACCTCCAAATCTCAATAATTTATTACCCATCTCTCCAGATTCTAGAGGCCTTCGCAAAACCCCCTAATGAAAAAGAGCATTTGAAGAGTTAATCCATTCATTTTCTCCTAATTACTTTAAAATGAGCTACACATTTGGGCTGAATGCCGTGTACTCAACTGAACCTCGGGAATGCATCAGAACTCCAAAATTCAATCTGTTAGTGGTCATCCTTAGATAATTCTGAGACCTTCAGAAGCCCATCTCCCTCAACTGCCTTAGCAACTTATGTAAGCCTACACACTACATTTTGTCCAAGCCAGGATGATACTAGGCCTGTTTATATTTGACACTCGATAAGCCCTTGGAAACTCCCCTGAACTCAGAATTCAGCTAAGTCAAGCCCATTTTCTCAGTTTTCTCTCTATCCTCAAAAGACTTTCACGAGTCAGGGCAACAGAAGATCCCTGCTAGCCCAATACTTCCATTCTCCAATGAGCTACAAAGATAGTAAGTCATCAAGCGACCCTACTTTGAAAAATCCTCGATAACTATCCAGGAATCCGTTGGATGAGCTGTCAGTTCCTGTAGACTCCAAACTCTTTAAGTTTCAATAAACCCTGAACCGCACTTTCTAAGGTAAACTATGGCTCTCACACTGAACTTTTCAGACAGGGTCTCTCTAGCTGCCTAAAAAGGGGTTTTAAGCCAAATTTTCTGCCTGAATATCGAAATTTAGAGCAGTCATAGCCTATGTCTCACAAAAGCTGAGAGCAACCTTTTGTATAAAGATTCAAAAAATGAATTTAGCCATTTTGACCCTCCAATATTTATCAGAGAGCATGAGGCCAGTAAACCCCTGATTTCACCCCCTACCCTTATCGTAATTTGGTTCCAACTGATCCACTGCGACCAAACATCCAGGACTTCAAAAATGAACACCGAGTTTACAAATTTTTGAGCACAGGAGCTCAAAAAGCAAGAAGGCCAGGAAAGGAATCAAATTTCTCATAAAGTAATGCATTAAGGCATTAATGAGCTTATCTCATGAATTTAGCTCATTAATGTCCATTAATGCATTCACACTTAAATGCTTTAAGCACCCTCACCCTTAGATTGGGATCCCCATGTGCACCCCATGTACTCCCCCTGGGATCAACTACATGGATTTCAAATATCCAGGGAGTTTTAGATCCATCCCACCATTTAGCATAACTAGTCCCCTCCCTTGATTTTCATTAGCCAATCACAATAGCCTAAGCTGTTGACATGGACCTAAGCTTGTCTACTATTGGTCCATGTCACCTATCCTTGTGAACTAAACCAAATCAATCTACCCCCTTGCTTGAACAAAACCAAACAAATCCCCCCCTTTGATTCCTATTGACCAATAAAAAAACTTAGGTTGTTGACAGGCCCTAAGTTTGTTTCCCATTGGTCCATGTTACAAATCGCTCTGAACTAAACCAAACTGATCCCCACCTTTGCTGACATAATGCATAAATCAATCCCTTCCTTTGATTTACATCAACCAATCATGTTGATTCATGTTGCCAACATGGCCCTAAGATTTTCTCCCATTGATCCATGTCACCTATCCTTGTGAACCAAACCTAACCAACCCTAACCCTTGATCCCTTAACCCCATGGACCAATCCCAACCATTGGCCTAGCCAATTTGGGCAGACTAGGGCTGGTCTTTTGAACATCAAAAGAAGAAGAAGAAGAAGAACCAGAAGAAGAAAAGAAGGCTCAAGTCCAAGCTTCTAAGCCTTAAGCCCACTCAAGGAAGGGTCTAACCTTGGTTAGCTTAGGTCTTCATTAGTCAATTACCATATTTTATGTACTATTTTGATGTTCAAAATACACCATATGGATTGCTTTAAATTCGGTTACAACAGTAGAGACAAAATTATCTTTACTGTGAGTTTTATTTGACCCCTGGCTAGTCCAGTTTTTTTTGTGAATTTGTGCTGAGCCAATAGGGCCCAAATTTGGAGGGTAGGCTCCTAAGAGGGAAGCCTACCTATGATAAAAAGTGTAGAATTTCCTGAGCATGTTTAGGACCCGAGATGGTCCCTCCAAACGTAACCAAAAAATTGGTTTTTTCTATTGCTCATATGTTCAAGCATGTGTAATTATTTTATTGTGATTTTTGTGCAAATGATCTTAAGTTCAGTCTCACATATGTTATTCCTCATATGATTATACACTTCTGTGCAAATTTTCATGAATTTTAAACACCTCTAAGGTGTCCAAATCTAAAAAATTTAGCTATTGGTTTTGCTCTCAGTAGCTAGTGCCTAAATTTTAGTCAAAATTCGGGCATTGAACAAACAGTCATTAGTTGAAGAATCAAGCGTTGGGACCTGGGACCCACCTCAGTGAACCTTGATTCCTCCCGAGCCTATACACAAGCCAAAATGGTTGTCTAAAGTCCCCTCTATGCTCAAACACCTATGTGGGCCCTGATTTCCCATTCCCAACGCCTGAATTTATTTAAGGTGTTTGGAGGAAATTCAGGCATTGAGAGGAAATTCAGGCATCAGACCTATGAATAAAAATTACTTTTTACAAAATGAAGTGACTGCTATGGTAGACCTAGGGCTTAGGACATGGACCATAGGAGGGTCCCACCCCTACCTAAGAAGTTTTCTCACCCTTGGGACCCAAACAAAAGACCCAATACCCGAGGTAAATTGTTGTCATACAATAACTAACGCCTAAATTTCCCTTGAATTAATCATGCACTGATCATAAATTCAGGCATTAAGCTTGTGCAAGATGATCATCCTACCCTTTTGTTAATGACAGATCTTTGCACTCAAAAGGGTCCCAGTCTCTGGGGTTGCATAGTCTGACCCCAAGGAACGTTATTTACCCATTCATTAGGGTCCCACAGCACTGGGACCCACATAAATCCACAAACCAATCAAGTTTAGTCATGGACTTATTCAGCACCCAATGCATGAATTTTCCCTAAATTAAATTCAAGCATTGGAAGTAAATTCAGGCGTTAAGCCTGAGAAAATTGTAGAAATCTGCATCTCCCCTATTTCATAAGCATGGACTTCAACTTAATTTAGAATATGTATGAATGAGAGAAGCCGCCCTAAAAATGTGGGTATTTGGGGTGCCTAACACCTTCCCTAAATGCAACTAAACAACTTACTCTTTATCTCAGGAACTTAGGCCACTCTTAGGAGTTAAACTCCTAGACCTTCGGGTCTAGACTTCTACCCTTCCCCTCAAAGTGTGGCTCAGAACCACGGGCAGGCGGAGGAATCCAAACCCCCCCAACATCCCGATGTCGACAATGGTCATGCTTGAGAGAGATAAAATTATTGATAATAATTGAGGTAGAGAAGGAATTGGTGGTGATAGGGAAGGGATTGGTGGTTGAGGAGACCATTGTACTACCATTGGATATGCAAGGCTCTGATACCATGAAAAAAAATGATTTTGGTATTATTTTCCTTCTCATTTTTCATGAGATTTTACATCAATATATAGTTGTATAATATGAGTGAAAATAGGAGAAGTTATAGTTTCCAAAATTCAAATTCAAAATTTAAATTTAAATGGATGAGAGAATCATGGGACGATTACAAGATGAAATTGCTGTAGGTTTGAAGTTGTGTCAGATCAGTTTAGGTTTCTTTGATACACCCATTTTTTCTAAATTCTTAATCACTTATATGACCTACTAATTTATTGGCTAAATTTTCTTTTCATTCTCTCTCTCACTCCTTTTCCTTATTCTTTTGGGGATTGGGGGGGGTGGTTGCTCAAAATGAGTTAAATGACCTAAGACCCCTCTTTTTATATAAATTTTTTTTTTTGGATTTTACAAAAATATTGTTCATTGCTTTTTTGTTATTTTTAAAACCCTACTCTTTTGTTTGTTTATAAGTAAGTCCTTTCACTTAAGTTTATCTTGTTTTAAGGGCCTCCCCTTTGGTTCCTTATGGCTAAGTCATTTTTCTAAACTCTTATGATCAAAATACCCCTACTTTTAATATTATTACAATCACCCTCTTTACTAATTTAGCTTATGTTACAACTAGGCTGCTAAGACCCAATCATCCTAACCTCCTGGTACGTTAAACCTAGTCATAATTTAGGAATTTCTTCTAATCCAAATATTAGTAGGTATTCAAGTCATTATGAATAAAATGCTATTGTATTTTATGTCCGCTTTGTTAAGCAATAGGTTAACTGTTAATATCACACAAATATTAACATGTATTCCAATATGTTATCAATTAGATTCGGGGTATTATAGTTTTCTTCCCTTACGTGTACTAGTTTAATTGATGAAGGGTTTCTGATTGTGAAAGATTGATCAACCTATGCAAAAAAATTTTGTTAAATAGATTTTGTAGTCTGGATCCTTTCATCCATATTTGTTAACGACCCCAAATTTCATAACCTTATTTAAGCATGAAACCGGATCGCTACTAACCGGATCCACATTCTAATCACTATAAATTTTAGCCTTTTACTTTTACCATAAATTTAATACAACATGTGTAGGGAATAAGAATCATCCATCACTAACATCATAATCTTAAAGGTGCAATGGAAATAATAATAACTTTATACTAACCATCATGTCACTAATCTCCCTTTATTGATAAGAGCTAAAACTTCCATCATCGCATCTTAAATATAAAACTACAAGTCTCAAAAGGAACTTTAAACTTAATTCATCCCAAGAGGACTAATACAAAAGTAGGGCTTAAAGCAAACTGAAACCAATGAATGAGGAAACATTGGACACGTGTTTTCCTTCTGACCTCTAAGCACTCCAACGACATACCTGCATTGAGTTTCACCTAAAAAAATGATGTGGATGGATGAGATCTGCAGTTTGTAAGTATGTACACAAAACTTACTACGGAACCGAATAAGTAAAACCTGAATCTTTCAATATAAAAGTACTGAATATATCTCTATATATAATACATACTAATTTCTAACGTGTATGCATATGCTAGTGTGTATACATCATCTACTAGTCATCACAAGATATACATACTCATCTTCATGGTTCATCATGTAGGAACTATGCATGATAATACACATGATTCTATTTATACATAACATTCTTCTAGTATCTACACATTGCAATGTGCATGATTCTACTTCTACATGACATTTCTCCACTACACATTCATGACAATATACATGGTAATATGAAGATATAATGATATGATAAACATTTCATAAACATATCATAATAGGGATATTTGGTATAATCCTATCAAACATTTCAAACGATTTTCATGCATAGTCTACGCATTCCCAACCAGAATAAGCATAAGTAAACAATTTCAAGGTAAATATGCATCATTCCTAGACATTTAGTAGTTATAACAAACAATTGGTATTATTAGACATATGTAGATCAACTTCATTTTTTATAGATTTATCTTTACTTTGATATTTATTGGTTTTGTTATAGCCTTCATAAACTCTTACCATTTGTCTTATTCAACAAAGTTCATTTTCCCTTACTTACCATCATCCTTAGCATTTTCATTCCTTAAGTTTTTTCACTACTTAGCACTTTATCAAATTCCACTTATCACTTCAAATAACTTTAATTGTTATTCTTTTAGGCATCATTTATCATTTTCTTAAGACAACATCTCATTCTTTCCATACATATCTTATAGACATTCATCGCTTTTTTAAAGGATATGCGATTTCACTCATTTCTTATTCATATTAAAGACTTTTATTTTCATAAGTAAATTATGTACTTTCATTTCTTTTTATAGGGTTTCTTTTTCTTACATAACTTTTGGATCTCTTATTACTTGTGATACTTAGATGTTTTCATTTTCTTGACTTAATGCTTTTTATTCTTTACATGACTTATAACTTCACTTTACTTTCGAAGTTTATATGCTTTTCATTCTTTTATTAATATTCTTACTTCCTTATGTATTTTTCTTTTCTTCTTATCATAGTTACTTTTTTTTTTCTTCCCAATGGTGGGGTTTTTTAAATTCATTTACACATTGGCACATTGCATTATTCTCCAATGGCAAGGGCCATCGGTATATTGAATTATAACCCCAATAGCAAGGACCATCACTTAAACTTTCTTACATTTATTTACATTTTGTTTCACTTATATTTTTATTCAATTACCTATATTTTGGTTTGCTTGTTTACACTTTGACACATTGTATTATTCCCCAATGGCAAGGGTCATCACTTACACTTTCATCCACTTATTTACATTTTTTCACTTACACCTTAGTTTACTTGTTTATATTTTGGCGTATTGTATTATTCCCCAGTAACAAAGGCCATCGGCATATTGAATTATAACCCTATAAGCAAGGTCCATTGGTATATTGTATCATCCCAATAGGAAGGGCTATCGACATATTGTATTATTCCCCAATAGCAAGGGCCATCGGCATATTATACCATCCTAATAGTAAGGACCATTGGCATATTGTATCATCACAAAAGCAAGTACCATCCCAATAGCAAGAACTATCGGCATATTGTATTATTCCCCAATTCAAAGGGTCATTTCATACGTTTTTTCTTTTTGTCTTAACCACCTTTAAATATTATCATTTTCTAGTCATCATTTATCTCCCAATGGTGGGACCTTCATTATTTAAACACTTGTCTTTACTTTTCTTAATTATCTTATTTCACTCTTCATATCTTTCATTCATTTCAAATATTATCCATTCTTAACCATTTGAACTTATCTTACCTTACTTGGCATATTATTCAATCATAATGCAAAAGATAACTTTATTCACATGATATAAATATAATAACAAGATCAAGAATATTTGCAACATAAATAAATTATTCTTTAACCTTATCAATGAGGGAAGTCATACAACTCTACATATATTTTCAAACATCTTAAAACATATACATATAACATGAATAATAATCCAGATAACAATTTAATCATATATGTCATCCAACCATTCACTATATCTAAACATATCATATTTGAATCATTTCATAGAGTTTCCTAAGCAATTTATACCCATCAAAATACTAGTATCATTACATGGAGATCAACATGCTTCATAGTTATTTTCTAGTATCATCTTTAACCAATATATTTAAGAGATGTTCATCACTAACTTAAATAATCATTCTATTCATGACAAATTAAGCAATCATCCATCAATATCCTTAATGGAAATTTTAGAGTTATAGAATCTTAGTTTACAAGCATTCACAATACATGAGATTCATCATTTCAAGAAAATACATATAGATAGCATACAAATCCACTTTTCCTTGCAGTATAAATTAGAGATTTATAAGATTCTAACAAAAATTGACAAGAATTCATCACAAATCACCACAAGAGGTAGAGTTTCTAAGATCATAGCAATTAGCTTCACAAACATATGAGAAAATATTCATAGATTCAAAATTTTACCTTTGCAAGATTTCTAAGAGCCTAAGAATAAGCAAAAAGAGAGTAAGCTTTATGTAACTACTTACCACACATTTATTCTTCCACTTCTTAAGAAGATCTTAGAGGAGAATCTCCCTTCCTTTCTCTTTAGTCTCTGTAAAACAATATAGATTTAACATTAAATAAATAAAATTAGGAAGTTCTAGGAAGAAAACCATCTATTCTAGAATATTTTCCATGGTTGAGAGTGAAACTTATCCAATTGGGAAGGAAATCCCCATTTTTCTCCCAAGGTCTTTAACCTCTCTAACTCTTCATTCCTAAGGTGTAATCTAACATATTTTAGGGCGAAATGATGTTATATATTTGTCTTTGTACGAGATTACCCTTCCTAAAAATAGTCTATACAAAATGGGGAATGTATCCCCTATCTTTTTTTAAATTTGGGCGGATGAGGACTGGTCTCCCTGAGTTGGTACCGCTCGCACCCCCTAGATTGGTCACAGAATCTTGCAACCCCTCGTAACCCCCTCTTGGACTAGTTACGTGGTCCTCGGATTGCTCGCACTATGTGAGAATAAAACTACTTGCACTTTATTTTTTTGGTTCCATGGGTGGGGACTAGTCACACATTGGGCGACCCCTCAGACCGATCCCCCCAAATGGAGACCCCTCGCAAGTATCAAATATGATTTTTCCAAGTTTGACCCCCTGCGATAAAACGAGCATAACTTTCGCTAGAAAACTCCGATTCACGTACCGTTTGTTGAGTTTGAAACTAGACTCAAAGATCTTTCCAACAAAATATGTCACAAACCCAGATTGTGTAGGGATTTGTGTAGATTCACCAAGAAAGTTACCTTAAAGCACACTTGGAGCAAACTTCTAAATGTGACAGGTTCAAGGTTAAACTTGGGCCCTACACTTTTAACTTGGTCCAAAGTGTTCCTAAACCATTCTAAGGTTTGTCTACACATGTGAAATGATAATTTTATCCTTGCAAGAGTAAAATTATAAGTTTTCCATTTAAGTGCAACGCGGGGTGTTAAAATTGGTTTTATTACACAACCATAAATGTGAATTGGGTTTCAACTAGTTGCAAAATCTCTCATCTAAACCGGTTAAATTTTGGATATAAAAGGGGTGAGTTGTTTAGTCAATAAGAGTAAATGACTAATAATATATTATTCTATATCTATATGATATGTGATTTTGTAAACAATAAGTATTTATTTCATATAAATAAAATACTTGCAAATAAAGTGAATATAACGACTTACTTGACTAGATGAATTAAAAATATAAACTTTAAGATTTTTCCCCTTGTAGTGGTGCTTATGAACTTCTCGGATGTCTGCTTCCCAAGATACAATGATCTACTACACATAGAAGAAGCACTGCAATCTGTGTACCCGGTGAATCAAACTTGTGTTGTACTCTTTCTTTTACAAAATGCTATAATGCACTCTCTAATGCTTAATTTTGGACACCTTCTATGCTGCCTAATTTTGGATACACTAAATGTAAGAGGGACGAACATATTTATAGATCATTAATGTCTGTATGAAACATGCATAGAGACAACTTATGATGTTTGAACAAACACAAAAGTAAAAGGATGCAATTGAGTAGTCATCTTCATGTCAGTTCAGAATAGACAAGGGATTAAACGGTATATTGGTGACTATTCGGTTCAAACAATCATGAGGGTAAAAGGGTAAAACAATTT
Source organism: Platanus orientalis (assembly GCA_025762735.1). NCBI lineage: Eukaryota > Viridiplantae > Streptophyta > Magnoliopsida > Proteales > Platanaceae > Platanus > Platanus orientalis. Next base: position 13,903 of record JAOXJP010265564.1, read on the forward strand.
AAAGAATAGACATTCTCCTACAAGTTTAATTGTTTATGGGGGAAATTAAAAAAAAAAAAAAATTATTATTTTATTTTTCTTATTGACCTAACCTAACCCAGCCCGGTTGGATACGTGTGTGTGTGTGTTTTTGGGCTTGGCCCATGTTGGCTAGGTCCTCCCCCTTCCACAAAACTGTGGTGCCTCTTGGGGCCCAAGTTTATGTCTAAGGCTATTGTATATAAACATCCAAACTTTCTAGGCTAACCAATGTGAGACTATTTAAGTTCTACACCCTTTAACCAGTGTTCAACTGGGCACTTTTAGTGACAATTTCTCATTCACCCATTAACGGTTTTGAGCATCCAACCATATGGTGTTATTCTCCTCATTGAGGAACATGAAGCCATGTGTACCCGCCTCAAACTACTTGTGGGTCCCACTTTTATATAAGTTCAAAGATGTTGAAACAATAAGATATTCAAATTTGGGCATTCCAAAATATGGACAACAAAACCATTTCTAATAATCCCCCGCATGAATGAAATTGGCTTATTACAATGTAAATGAAAATGCAGATGCAGACACAAAGAGAGGGTACTTTTGAAAAGTTGTTGTATAGGGAGAGGTAGCTTGTGGCTTTTAACCTTCATTTGTGAAAGACTATCCAATTTACTAATTAACTAGTGAATATGATGTCTTGAACTATTCAACCGTTTGTGTAAACTAAGACAACATAATTCACACAACTTGTTTTCAAACACAGTTGATTCTCACGATTGTGTTTATTTTGGCCTTGAACAACACCTAGATTTCATGAGTGTTTTAGAGAATTTAGCTTTATAATTCTCATAGAAGCTCCCCCTTCACACTTATATAGGTAATTCCTATTAAGAGCATCCAACCATACTTTACTTGGAGTTCCAAGGTATAAGAATTATTAAAAGCATAACTTATCCTAATGTTCGTTGTAGGTATCACTATTTCACCATGGGAATGGGTAGAAGAAGTTTTCTCTATAGTGATACTACTAAGTCGCACACAATTTAGTTGTCCCTTTGAACCAAGATCTTGGGATCTCCAGTTAGCTAGATAGGGTTTCCCATATAATGAATTTTAAGACATAGGCTTTAAAGCCATTTCCATTGATGAACAGTTTACTTGATCTCTAGTCAAACCTTTTGTTAACGGATCTACAATATTCTCTTTTGACTTTATGTAATTAATGGAGATAATTTCAACTGAGATCAATTGTTTTACTATGTATGTTTACTATGAATATGTCAATACTTATCATTATACATTTGACTTTGTGTCCTACCAATTGCTGATTGGCTATCATAATGTATATAGATAACAGGCATGGGTTTTGATCACATTGAAATATCTTTTAAGAAATGACGAAGCCACTCTACTTCTTCTGTAATGCCCCACTCTATATTAAAAGGGTAAAATTATAATTTTACCCTTATAAAGGTAAAATTATCCTTTCACATGTTTAAATAGACTATAGAATGGTTTAAAAATCTATATAATGAAGTTAGAAGTGAAAAACCCAAGTTGGGCCTTGAACCTATGAAGTTTAAAAGTTTTCCTGAATTCGCATTTACGATAACTTTGCAGGCCCACCGACACCAATACCGAGTGAACTAGAATACAAACCATATATCCTTGGAAATATCTATGCGTCTACTTTCCAATCAATTCAACTTTTTTGTGATTATGAGTTCCCTAGGAAAAGTTATGATAATTCTCCCACAAGGAGTCAGTGCTGATAGACCTATAGATTTGGGGTCACTTCCTAGGACCACTGACACCAATTTTGAGGGAATCAAAGGGTAAAATATATCTTATTGGAAAGGTCTTGAAGTCTAGTTTCCAAGCCCATAAATGTAGATTAATTCTGAGTTTTCTAGAGAAAGTTATGACCATTTTAGTGAGAAAGGGTCAAACCTGGAAAATGGCATCTAGATGGATTCGCACTTGACGGATTGATCCGACAACTATCCGATATATCCAGAATCTTAGAGATTTATAAATTTTTCACAGAACAGTTTTGAATTGATCCAGAATCCAAGCGGATCGATCCGATACCCCTTTGGATCGATCCGAATCGACATAGTTTGCAATTTTTTGAAGCCTATTCGATTTTTCTTCATCTTGGGGGGTGTGGGACCCCCCAAATGAATCCAAAACCCTATAAATAAGATAAAAAACCCTAATGACATCATTTACACTAATAGGGAAAGACATAGATAGTTTTAGAGGGTTTGGGAGCTAAGTGTGGGAGTTCTTCCCCAAATTGGGTAAGTTTCACTCCTAACTCTAGAAATCTTCAAGGTTAGCTCATTTTATTCATAGATTTTCATGTTTTATCTAATCTACACTAGTTCTACATCATTTTATAGATGATAGAGGCAAGGAAAAGGATGTGTTTAAGGAATATGGAGCTTAAAGAAGGAAGTAAGCTAGGTTTTGGAGATATAATAACTACTCTTGAAAACTAATGTCATCTTCTTCATTGTTTCTTGTAGATCCTTATGATTTGATGATGAAACCCACTATTGGAATACTTTTAACTTGGAAACTATGAGAGCCTTGCTCTAACTTAATGAAAAAAATGTTTGTGAGTAAAGTCTTTGTGGATTGGATGATATTTTCATCATTTATGCCAAATTCCCTTGTTGAATCCCTATTTTCTACTAAAATCTCATGTTAGTCACTATGAATATTGAATCTAAGAATGTTTTGATCTTATTGCTACTCCTTATTGATAGATCTATGAAGTTTTTCTTGAAACCCATATGCTAGACATGTATTTGACATAGATCTAAGATCAAAATGATGGGAATCTCTATGAAACTGATTGTTATGAAACAAACATGATTAGCTAAAGTGAATCTCATTGATCTACCATAAGGAATATGAATTTTATTAAACTCATATGAAATTGAACATGAAAGAGTGTTTTTGACTAAAATGAAACATGATTAAAACTTTGATTTCTTACATATGGACTATGAAATGTGAACTAGAGATTGGTACGATTGAATCTTTTGAACAAGATAAGATCTCATGCTATGAAAGGTTATAAGAATCATGAATGATTGAAATTTATTTGAATTAATGATCACAAGCGACTTATTTGAATGAATTATGAACAATTGAATATGAAATATGAAAGTATCATGATCGAAATTCATTGAACTTTGAATCCTTTCATATGTCATGAGAACACTTATTGGTTATTGATATCCTTTTGATATGCCTAAATTTTTATTGAACTTTAAAATGTCATCGAACCATTGAACTATCGAACCCTTCTTGGTCTTTATTGAACTATTAAACCCTCTTTGGGCCTTATTGAACTATTGAATTATTGAACTTGTGAACATAATTTGATGACCTTAATCTAGGGTCTAAATTGAGGAAGAGACTTAACCTTGGGTCTAAATAAGGAAATGACTTAACCTTGGGTCTAAACAAGGGAGGGACCTAGCTCTAGGTTGAAATAGAACATAAACTGTACTTTGATGACTTAACCTTGGGTCTAAACAAATAAGATACTTAACCTTAGGTCTAAACAAGGAAGTGACCTAACCCTGGGTTGAAACAGGAGAGGACTCTATAGAACATTAAACCACTGAAACATTGAATCATTGAACCATTGAATCATTGGACCATTAAATCATTGAACTATTGAATCATTGAACCATTGAATCATTGGATCATTTAACCATTGAATCATTGAACCATCAAACTTTTGAATATCAGTTTTGGGACTTCCCACTGGGTCTCTACCATGGAAGTTAATGATCGAATCTTGGAAATCTATTGACAAGGAACATGACATTTGATTAAGTTATGTAAATGAACTAAGTAATTTGATTTATTTGGAACCTAATGATAAGTGAGCTAACTATAAAAAGAAGTATAAAAATGAACATGAAAAGTGCTATCGACTAACTCTGAAAATGAGTGATGCTATACTTATCATCACTTATGACATGTACTCCTTTATTGTCCTTGGCATTGATTATGTCTATGTTGTTTATTCAAATATACCCATGGTCTCATATGTTATTATTTCTTATTATTGAGCTCATTTTTCTACTAATGTTATTTTTACGTAAGAGAAGCCTATGTGCAAGCCTTGTCTTTATCTTTTGGACTTGGTTTGCATTTGTACTTGTTGAGCCTGTCAAGCTCACCCCAATTGACACAGGTTTAGAGGAATTGGTGGAGTGGTTAGGTCATTGTTGGGTGATGACAGATCTGATTAGAGATGTTTTTTTATTACATTTTCTATTAAGACTTTACTTGAAAAATATAATAATTTTAGATATGTGGATTGAATGTAATAGGATTTGAGACCATTATTGTAGACTTGTGGATATCATGTGATTGTGGGCACTCTGTTTATTATGCTCATAATCACCTTACATTGAGTAGTTGGCTAGAGTTACATTTCTGCTGCACTCTATTACTTTGAATGTAATGTTTATTGATATAAAGTGTGAGTGATTAATGGTTCCGCTAAAGGTAAAGGTTTTTAAATCACGTGTTATAGATAGGATGATGGGCTATGTCTTGGTAAGGCATGAGCTAGTGTTAATGGTTTACGCTTTCATATATTATTGATCAAATTGTAATATAAGACTGTGTTACAAATACATGGATGTTTATGGTATTATAGTAAGATCGAAATAGCGACCCAAGCTACCTATAAGGGGGTGATTTGGGGGCATTTACATCCTCACCTTGGGCTTGGGGCATTCCAAGTTGGGTGTTGTTCACCCTGATGACCCAGGATAGGCTTCGAACACTTCTTGACTGTCTTGCCCTGTTCCTCCCATGGCCGAATTTTTTATTCATCCCTCGATGCCGACACCCTAGACAAGTTTAGGAGGTTATATAACATTCCTGAGGATATAGTCCTATGCCTTCCAGAGGCATCAGAGCGGGCGTGTGACCTCCTTGATGAAGAGATCTGCTTTTACGAGTAGGCTCTAGCGAGCGGCCTATGATTCCCAGTTGCTCTCTTTATCAGAGATCTATTTCTTTGCTTTGGGTTAGCCCCAACCCAATTGATGGCCAACTCCTGGAGGATAGTGATCGGCTACATAGTCCTCTGGCAGCTTGTAGCAGTGGGCGTGACCTAATTTTGTTCTCCGAATTCATTTTCTGTTACTAGTTGGTAGAAAAGAAACTGGGTTGGTGGTTTTTCACTGCTCGAGATAACTTCTGTAATTTGATTACCGGTTTTCTACCCTCTCATAAGGGGTGGAAGAGTATATTTTTCTTTATCTTAGGCAACGACTTTGAAGCTTGTGCTTAGGACTGCGAGGTTGAGAAGCTGGTTTGTTTCAGTTGGGTGTGGGGTACCCCCAATTCCTTTGGTAAGCCTTTTTGCATTGTCCTTTTTTGTTTCTTACTCAATGTTTTGTGTCCCGTCTCAGTTCTAGCTGAGCCCTCGCTTCTTGCAACTTTTTTTGATCTTGTGCTTAAGGCCATTTCGTACCTAGTGCACTACTTTTTAGCCGTCGTTACCTCTGAGGCTCTGTCCTCCTTTCCTTTTCAGCCTCGATCCATCAAAGACATAGCTTTGGTAGGTTCGAGTGTGTCTCTTGGCATAGGTCTCACATAAGGAATGACCGAGGGTATCTCTCTCTCCCCTTGCCTTTTTCTTTTTCTCATCTTCTCATCATCATCATCATTTTTTTTGTTTAACCTTTGCCTTTGTCTTCTATGTTTTACAGACATGACTAAGGCCAACTTGAAGGCAATCTTAAGGAGGGCCAAGGAGGCCCGTCGAGAGGCTGTGGCTCCTCAGAGGGCTCCATCCGTTGGGGAGGGCCCAACTATTATAGAGGGCTCGGGGCATGAAGATTCGCCTGGTCTGCCCTTGAAATGCTAGAAGACTTAGGCCAATGCTCAGGGAAGTCGTGAGGGCAAGTCATCTTTTCATCCCACCGCTTTCGAGGGAGGCTAGGCCTCCTCCGATGCCCCTGTCAAGGAACGACCTGCCTCATCCGTCCAAGGCCTAGAGAGGGCGGCCCATCTATTCCTCAGGCTGAGGATTCTTCCCCCTGATTGGACAAGGGAAAAGGGCATATCAGGGAATCTTTCTTAAATAACCCCGATTACACCTTTAAGAGGTTGATCAGGATTGTCCTGAAGGGCAATGTCAATGCCCTATTAAAGTTCTCCTCAAGCATCGTATACTAATGACTTATGATCGATCTTACTGAGGTAACCTTTCTTCTCTTCCTTATCCTTTTCAGAACCCTTCATTTTAGTTTATGAGGTTTTTGACTTCTTCTCTCCATATTTCGCAGATAATTTTGCTCATGATGGAAGGCATGCAATTTCAGCGGGCTGTAGAGAATAGTTTTCAGGAGCAGAAGAAGAAGGTGGCTAACCTAAAGGCCGAGAGTTCTGGCTTCTAGGCCTAGTTAACTGACTTCACTAAAATGGAGTCAGATCGTCGCTCTAATCTTGGGCTAGTCCAGTCTAAGAGGGACAATCTGGTTGCCAAGCTCTAGGCGGCTGAGGACAAGAAGGCGACTTTAGCCGCCAAACTGTCCGAGGTCGAGAAACGGGCCTCTCGGGTGGAGGAGACTAGTGCTCGAGAGAGGGCCATAGCTGAGGTGGCATTAGTTGATCGTCTGTAGCAGGAGAGGGTTGATGCCTTGGTGGAGATCCGAGTGTCCATCGGTATGTGCTGGAAATCTCGGA
>JAOXJP010265573.1:0-20618 GCA_025762735.1 Platanus orientalis
TGTGACACCCCACCCAATGATGCACATATTATTATACACATGTCACACTTAGAATGCTAACACATGTCACATAAGTTATATACATACATAAGAACACTTAAATGCACATATGTTGATCTGAATATTGGTACAACTTTAAAAAGCAGGAACAAAAATGTAGAAAGAATCTATGAGTGAAAGTTATATCTTTGGATAGACACAGAATGCTAGAGTCATATACAACAAACGGGGAGCAAAACGGACACCAAAAAAAAAGTTAAAGGCAATTTATTGAGTAATGAAAAAAAGGTCAAGGACATGATAAGTTCTGAAACTATCTCAAACAGTCAGGATAACTTCATAAATAAATTTGTATCAATCCCATAAGAATCACCTTATAAATCATATATTATTAAAAAGATTTATGAGTCTACTTTCCAATGCCACAAGCGGTGAGTGAATTAAAGTTTCCTAGAAGAAGTTATGAAAATTTTCCCGCCAAGTGTCTATGTCATCGGATATGGTCTAAATCAATAGATTTTGAGGTAACTTTAAAAATATACTAATAAAAATATAGGACGAATTGGTGAGAAAATTTATATCCTTAGAAAGGTCTTGAAGTCTAGTTTCTAACCAAAAAAAAAAACGGCAAATGAATCTGAATTTTGTAGAGAAAGTTATGGCCATTTTCCCACCAAGTGTCTACATTGAAAAAATTATAGGCGGGATGACATCATAAAAATGGAAAATTCCATACAACCTTGATTTTTGTAAGATTTTAAGGAGTTTTTCACTAGAGACTTATCTAACAACGAAATTGGAGATTAGAGTTACTGTTTACACCTATAAAAACATTTTAAAAAAAACTCATAAGAAGGGATTTTTTGAAGAAATTTTGCAAGAGTAGGGATTTTGAAAATAAAAGAAGAGGAAAAACTAGGTTTTACAAAGATTTTAGGACATTTCTGAAGAATAAAGGTAGGAACAAATTTTGCATCAAAGAAGAGGTAGGGGACATTAAACTAATTCATTTTTGAATGTCATAGGTTCTTAAAACAAATCCAAACTTATTTGAAAAGATATACTCTAGTTTTTGAATTGTTTTAAGCATAGATCAAAATTTTCCAAATGAGCTTTTAATGGTTTTTTAGGAACATAAAATACAAAGTTTATGTTATCAAATCGTTAGGTTCTATATTGTTTTAGAATCATATTCTACATGTTAGGGATTGATTTACTATAAGTTTTAATATGTTTTAAAGAACACAAGTACTTCTAGTTTTGATATTTTGATCCATAGGATCATAGAGACCATTCTTTTATTTTGTAAGAACTAAATGGATTATATGATTGATTGATGATCTGAATGTGTTCTTTTCTTCATGATTATAGTACAAATATGATTATTCCATAGGTCTGTGCTTAAGAGGATCAAGTGTCTATGATTTGAAGTGTTATAAGTTTGCTTTGTGTTTTGTTATAGACTGCTATATGTTTTTGTTCTGCTATTGCTATTATTCTTTGTTATTATTAATAGTTTTCTAGTATTGTTTTGTTATAAGCCACCCTTTAGCATCAAAGGAGAAACTTTGATGATGCTCAACACACCTGTCTTATGGTGTAAATGTCCCTACTACCAAGGATTATAAATGGTTATCATGTAGCTCTTCTCACCATAGATAAAATTAGTGAATCATACAGCTCTACTCATTGGAGATAAAATTGGTGAATCATGTGGCTCTTTACACCAGAGATAAAATTGGTGTATCATATGGTTCTTTGTACCGAAGATAAAATTGGTGTATCATGTGGCTCTTCTCACTGGAGATAAAATTGGTGAATCATGTGGCTCTTTACACCGGAGATAAAATTAGTGTATCATACGGCTCTTTGTACCGAAGATAAAATTGGTGTATTAGTGGCTCTTCTCACTGGAAATAAAATTGGTGAATCATGTGGCCCTTTGCACCAAGGATTAAATGATATAACTATTATCTGTATTGGTTTATAAAATTGTGATATGTATTGGCTTATGTAATTATTATTTGTATTGGCTTAAGTATCTATTTTACATGTTCAATTTTGTCCAGTTCAATTATATGCACTTGTTTTGTTCTGTTTAGACTATATATATGTTTATGTCTTTTAATGTTTTCAGTTCAGTATATATTTTTGTAATATTTAATTATTCAATTCTATATATTGATAAAAATGTACGCAACTATCTATTTTGATTTGATTCGTGCAAAGTGTCGATCCATTATTCTTTAGTTTATTGTTACCTGTTGAGTTTGTCAAGCTTACCCCAAATTTGGCACCACAAATGATGATGAGATAATTGCATAGCAGTGTTGACAGACAAGACTGAAGAGTTAAAAGATTATATATATATGCTATGAGACATTATTTTATTTCAGTTTATTTAAAAAAACTATAATAAATTAGTGGATTTTAGTTTAAGCTTGATATTTGATTTTTAGATGATGGTTTATTTTATATCAGACTATTAGTTTATGTGAATGAGAATGCTATGACATACCTTGATAGAAAGATCTAGTGGTCTACTTTCTAGAAAAATAAACGGTGTGCAATTACAAGTTTTCTAAAAGAAGTTATGCTCATTTTACCACGAGGTGTCTGTGTTGACAGATCCATAGATTTAAGGTAACTTTTTGGGTCCACTAAAACAAATCCAGAGTGAATTATGGGATAAAACATTTATCTCTGGAAATATCTTTAAGTCTAGTTTCCAACACAACAAACAGAGATCAATTTCGAGTTCTGTAGAGAAAGTTATGAGCAATTAAGTGCAAGAGGATAAAAGCTGAGAAAAACCTATTTGGATCGATCCAAGATCAATCCAGTTACTCTCAGGTCTCAGAAAAGTGTAAAAATTGTGTTAGATTAATCTAGGATCAATCCTAATGACCCAGATTATGATTTTTGGAGGTAAAATCAACTTTTCTTAATTTTAGAGAGTGTGAGACGCCCTAACTTGACCCAAAACCCTAGAAATATCTTTAAAAAACCCTAATGACCTCATTTTACACCAAAAGAGAAATAGTTAGAGAAAATTTGGAAAATATGGGAGTTAAGTGTGGGAGTTCTTTCCCAATTAGGTAAGTTCCTCTTCCAATCTTGGAAATATGTTAGAGTAAGCATTTTTCTTCCTAGATTTAGCCTGAATAAACATGAATTTTTATTTATTTACCTAGGTTTATGTATTTTAACCATGAAATACTGTGGTTTCTTCTAGAGGAATGAGGAGTTGGCAAAGGAAAGGATTTTGGAGGAGGATCCTCTTGTACATTGAAGGTTTGAGCTTTAAATGAGTGGATATGTTGTTTATGCTAAACATTTCCTTTTTTAGGTTCTTAGAAATGTGTTTTTACTTTATATTTGCTAAGATTTACAGAGTTTAATCTCTATGGGAATGGTTGGTGAGTGGATATACATTTTATGCACACTTTCTTCCCCTATGATGTTAGATTTGATGATTAAGGGCTTGTATTGATTGATTCATCTCATTTATTCTTGAGTAGGTTGATTTCATGATAATTGATCATAGTCATATGATGTGAGCATAATAGTTGGTGATTTCCTTATTAAATTCTTTAATCTCTTGGGTTATGGAGTTGTGATCTTGTGAATGGAGCTTTGTGGAATGGATTGGATGGTCTATTTTATGTGATGAAGTTTGGGAGTTTGATTCACTTGTATTGTAGGGTGTAGAAGGTTCCTTATGGTGAAGATTGAGTTTTTCCTATGAATTCCTTAATTCTTGCACTCTACATGTTTAATAAAATGTCTTTTACAAATTTTTCATATTGTTTACCTATTTCTTGGATGCCTTTGGATTCTTATTGTACTCTTTGGTGAATTTCAACATATATATATATATATATATTGGCCTAAAGCAATTTATGATATTCTATGGATTCCCATGATAGGACCCTAGAACTCATATGTTAATACAATAGGGTTTGCATCATTTTAGAGCTTCTGGTGCCATGAGTAGGTTGTCCTTAGCATGGTTTACTTCGATGTTTCCAAAGGGCTTCTCACTTGGAATTTTTCATAAGTTTTGGGAGAATGTAGGCTATTTGGTCATGTCATTTGTAGCATTCAGTATGAAATGGTTTCACTAGCATGAACATCATATATGTCTTAAGGTGCGTATAAGCATCTATATATCCATGTTAATGCCAAGCTCCTATATGTAATATATCTCTTCGGTTTTTGAAACTATTTATGGGTTAGTACAGACGAACATCTTTCACATGGCATATTTATACAAGAGTTATTTTACTAATACATGAGTATGGATTTTGTATTGGTTTTGAAAATAGAGAATTAGAATGATATACCCCTAAGTGAGATGGTGCATGAGTGATGACCACCATTGGGAGAAAGATGTTATATACTTTCCCAGTGACCACCATTTGGTGAAGGGACACTAGTTGTCAAATGATGACTGCCATTAAGCGAATGGACTATGTACTTGCTCAATAACCTCCATTTGGCAAAGGGACACCAGATGTCTAGTGACCACCATTAGGCGAAGGGGCTATATGTTTGCCTAACGATGACCGTAAATTGGTGAAGGGACACTAGTTGTCCAAAAATGATCACCCTTAGGCAAAGAGGCTATACACTTTATCAAGACCCAAATCCCTAGGCCATGAAGTGGGCCAAGTTCAGATCTGTGACATGGGAATAACCTACCCCGAACCCATTTCTCACACGGGGAGACCAATGTGCTCGGAGTAGGTCATTAAGCCTCTTATACATGTTCACATCACACTCCAAATAATATATTTTCCTTCCAAGTTTGTTCATTAAGTCATATCCATTTAATTCCATTTCTAACATATCACAATCACAGTAGAATAATAATATCGATAACATAATCCAAATAAGAGCAGCAGGAATATATAAGCATCATGTCTAAAACATCTCATGACATCCAACATAAAATGGCCTCAACCTGCCCATAAAGTATATACAAGTATTGTCCATGGAGGGGCCCATCTTAATTAAACAAAGTACTAAATATATCACATCTCTGAAAAATAAACTAAAACTAAAATGGAAAACTAAGACAGCGTCTGGTCACGTTATTCAATCTCTAACCACCTCCCTTTCATCCTAAGATGCAATCTAACCTGTATGCCTACAAATCTGCGGGTGATACCAATTGAAGTAAGCTTGACGGGCTTAGCGGAAGGGTATGCAGTTTATACAACACAAAAGAAAAATAAAAGAATATAATAGTAGATAGAGGAATCCAAAGTAAATAAAGGAAATAAAGTACATAAGCGCTTGCAACAACAACAATATGCATGTATCTTTACTAGAATCAAGTATGCTCATGCTTTGATAAACTAAGCGGTAATCCAAGCCAAGACAGATCCAACACATGCATATGCTAAAGCTATATGTCATATGCCATCACCTAATTACCATATGCTAAGTAGATAAATAAACGTGTGTAGAGTAAGAAGATATACTACATGCCACAAATCGAAATCCATGATAATCTAAATACCAACTGTCGTCAAGTATCAACAAACCAACCAAGGTTCTGATAAATCCAAATCGAAGCCTAAACCAAGCAACCCAAATGGGTTTTCGATAAAACCAAACCAAGAGTTAGGCCACTAGAGGCGTTTTTACCTACTAATGTAACTTGATGACCAGGTACCTAAACTCACTGAACAAGTATACAGTCCCTTCGCCTAAGGGCGGTCCTTGTGGGCCTTGACTTTCACACAACGGGTAAATCCCTTTTGAAAAAAGACTTAACTATCGCAAGGAAATCCCACAATGTTTTGGAGTCACCACCAATCTTTTTTATGATGTGACTGGTCATCAATTTTGGAAATAAAACAAGTTTAAGTTTTGAAAAAGGTTTGAAATGTATGACTCTACACTTAAACTGGTCACCTCCTAGAGATTCCTAGGTAAGTTTTTCGTTTATGAGTTAGAGAAGGTGTTAGGCACCCCCACCTCATCCGCTTTCGTGGTTCCCTACTTTAAACCCGTTATAGTCTAATGGTCAATTTGATTTATCAATTTATTCATTTCACCCATTGCCTTTTATCTCATTTTATTAAAATTAAGTAAGGGGTCTACATGTCATTTCTGTCAAAATTTTGGCAGCATAACGGCTGTAATATAGACCCCTGGGGATGAATAGTGATCCCCATGTCACTTTCTTCAATGACCCGATAGTGTATAGATCAAGAAAATACTCTAAATTATATCATGCATTCACAACATCATCATTGTCCACCCAACAGCTCTATATCCATCTACGTCAACATCACATAGTCTCCGTCATGAATTTATGTCTAGATAAACATAAGTACACCACTAAATTTATCAAAATTTATAGTACTTTAGAAATAATAAAAATAAGTTATTTAAAGATTCTCTAAGTTATCTGAGACCATCAATATATGCTAATTACCTACCAAGCTGGGCTAATATAGCTACTCAGTCATGCCATAACCAAGGCCTCCAAATATCTCATGTACATAACATGGTTTGTAATTAATCCAATCATCCACTCAACATATAGAGTTAAAATAAATCAAGAGGATTAAGTTAGAAAACATACCCTTTGTTGCTTCTTACATAACCAAGAAGATAAGCGGATTAGGGCATAAATGAACAATCATGGTGAGCAACAATGAGACCAATGAACTATACTCAATAAATCAACAATGCATCTTAACTACGTATGAATAGCAGGTAAAACAATGAATGTAAATTGATATAAGAATTTCATGTAAACTAGATAACAAGAAGAATTAATGAAAATGAATATATCTATAGCACATATAATGCCAAAAAACAATCTCAACATTATTTTCACTAGATAAAAAAAGTAAATAAATTAAATACACAAAGCAACTACATTGAACTAATCATCCATAATGCTTTATTTAACACACTCCACTAGTATTCATGTTATGTTTATTTACACATAGAAAGGAATAGAAATATAAGACAGAATCAGACTTACAATGGTAATGTAGCATGATAAAATAATATAAAAAAAAAAATCTGGTATAGTTCAGTCAAATATTTGAAACCTATTGTTATGAATAAAGGCTGAACAAGGATGTGTTCTGTAGCATGTATTGATGAAGAAACATGATAGGACAACAAACATTGTTACCATTTTTGCCATCTAATTTTGCAAACAATGACACTATTCAATGTGAGAAAATTTATAGAAAGATATATACACTATAAAGTATAGATTCAATGGCAAAATGGTAACAAATGAAGGGTTGACCAACTAATTCAGTACATCCCTAATGCTAGAGACAAAGGTTGGGTATATCCTTACCTTGTGTATGAGGTATTTACCATATAAGTTTAGTTTTAGGATGTTATCCTCAATACCACATGATCAACCTTAGGAAAAAGAACAGATAAAGACAAGAATTTTGATCCACTAAACAAAGCCAAAGTGAAAAATCTAAATAAGAGCGTCAAATGACCCTCTTACAGCTATGTTCTACCCTCCTACATTCAGAACAAAAATCAAAACCTAAGAGGGACAAGTCTAAAGAAAAAGATGAAATAAAGGAGATAAGTATATGTGGCCAGCTGTAGATCTAAAGACTAAATTCATGGCCATTGAGCGATGCTAAATGTTAGTAACCTCATACATTTATTCAAAGTGCTATGAATCCAATGGGATGATCCCAAAAAGAGAGAAACAAGGTGTTTGAAATTTTAATTGGACAAAATAACAACTATCACAACAACAACAAAAAAAGGAAACACAAAAAGAAAATTCCAATATAGTCATGAGTTTATCTAAAATGTTGAATACAACCACTAAGAATTGTAAGCAACAAACAAAGAGTCTACAGGTTTTATAAAGAATGTTTTCTCTTTCTTTTATTTAAAAAAACCTAAAAATACATCTATAGACTTCTTGATGTACCTGATAATACCACTATTTTATTATGCAAAAGAAAAAAAATCTTCAGGATTACTCATTGCAGAGTTTCAGAAAATTTAGCTGGTCTATTGCATCAAACAGGGACCATGGAAATGGAGAAAAAACTCCATTAGACAAATATACTTAACAGGTATGCTTGGACCAACAGTACTCTTGAACCAAAAAAGCAAATCATCAAATAATACTTGGCAGTAGCACCCTTCGAAGCTAAACAAATAGATAAAATGAATGAATTTAACTTGAATAGTAGACCTAAAGCTTCTAATAACATTACCACATTTCCATGAAAATAGAACTCTAGATAGTATGTTGAAACTATTCAAAAATAAATAAATAAATAACACTGCTTCCTAATAAAAAACAAAATTAAAGTAACATGATTAACTTATTACACCACATCAACCAAACTAAAAATCATAAACCCTGACTAAACAAATAACTAACTAACTAAATAAATAAATAGTACTAAGATCCTACTTCGAATACATTTAGAGAAGGAAAAGAGAAATAAATAAATAAATAAAGAATTCAACCACAAAATAAAATAAATCTTGAGGGAGGCAAGAAGACCTATATCCTCGTGTGTAGCACGCTAGAACCAATCATTTCTTATTATCTAGCAGCAGCAAAGCAGTAAATGAGAGTAGAGTAATAAAGGGATTATCGTTGTCTATGCTTTAATAGAATGTCGGTGGAGAGACGATGAGAGATTTAGGGGCAAACCGAGAGGATTTTCTTCTATACTTGAGTTAGGTACTCAAGTGTGAGAGCCATGTGGGATTTTGAATGATTTTTAGAAGAAGGGCAAGGGTTGGGCATGAGAGCAATGAAGAGTCATGATTTCAAGGGCTGAAAATCGTAGGGTTTGGATAAAAGGGGGTTTGTATGGCTTCATGGTGATCCTCTTGAGGTTGCTGAGCGATTAAGAATGCCAAAAATTAGAAAAACTCCTTGACGGGGTTAGGAAAATGAGCACCTCCTCCCTCCAAAGGATTGACATGGGGTTTCATAAAGGGAAAACGAGGAAGGGTTTGGTCAAAGCATGGTTGCAAGGCATGGGGCGAGATGGAGGTAGGGATGGGTGGTACAGACAAAGAGACTGGTGTGCAGGGAGAGGTGTAAGGGATAGGAATAGTCAGGGAGTAGGAGAGGGGGTTGCTTGTGGTGATGGGGAAAGAAAGAGGCGTAGATGAGGAATGGGGGGAGTCGTGCAGGTTGCAAGCATAAAGAGAGGTAGGAGATGGAGCATAGAGAGGCATGAAGAAGAGGAAGATGTAGGGGGGGAGGCATGGAGAGGCGTGAAGAAGAGGAAGATGTAGGGGGGGAGGCATGGGGCGAGTAGGGCATGGGAGTCGGAGAGGTGAGGAGAGGGGCGTTAGCAGAGAGAGGCATGGGGGGGTTTGTGAGGTGAGGGGCAAAAAGGATGGGGCAAGTAGAGAGAGAGAGAGAGAGAGAGAGAGAGAGAGAGAGAGAGAGAGAGAGAGAGAGAGAGAGAGAGAGGGGGCTGAAGGAGAGAGAGGGAGAGACAAAGAGAGAGTCATTGGAGAGGGGGCTGGAGAGAGAAGGGACCGCTGGGGGAGGTTTTTTCTCAGGCTAGAGAAGAAGAAAAAAAAGGAAAAAAAGAAAAAGAAAAAAATAAAGGAAGAAGAAAAAAAGGAAAAGGAAAAAAAGGGAAAAGGGGGAAGCTATACCTAATTTGATTGCCCTTGTGTGTCCCTACGAAAAGGTGAGGTGTCTAGGGGTAAAACTGTAAAAACAATTTTAAAATAAATAAAATAAAATAAATTAGCTACCCATAAAATGGGGTTTATGGGGTTAAAGCCATAGAAAAAAAAGGGTTTAAATGAACATTTGCTCCCTATTTAAAGTGACGCTAAATTCATGTGTTAGCTTATGGTGTGGGGACATAAGGCAACATACCA
This sequence comes from Platanus orientalis, assembly GCA_025762735.1. NCBI lineage: Eukaryota > Viridiplantae > Streptophyta > Magnoliopsida > Proteales > Platanaceae > Platanus > Platanus orientalis. The sequence continues at coordinate 9,886 of JAOXJP010265573.1, forward strand.
TTTTTGGGTATCTTTTGAAAAAGAAAATTAATAAATAAATAAATTTTGAAAGTAATAATAATAACAACAAAGTGAAATAAATTAATATGTAAAAAAATTATAATAAATAAACAAAATAAAATTGAATAAAAAAAGATGGAAAATTGGGTGTAGATACATAGATAATATTTTTAAATACAAAATAAATATTTTGGAAAATAAAATACTATTTTTCCATAAAAAATAGATAAATATATTGACAAAATAAAGAGGACAATGGGACAAGGGTCGCCTTTAATTCGCTGGATCAAGAAAAGAAGTTAGGGATTGCTCTGCCCGCCTGCTGATTTGAAGAGAATCGTTGAAAATTAGGAGCCGCGCCAAAATTAGGTGCTTACAACCCCCATGCTGGGAGACTCATTAATTCAATTGAGACAATGACAAATATTCCATGTTTTTATTTTGAATTTTAGGTGGTTCTCGAAAAAAGATAGCGAAAAAATTATCCCTAGAGTCAAGACTAAGATGAATGTATAAACAAATGCTTCCATAAATTTGATTGTGGTTTATAATTATAGCTTCTACACTTGTTCATTTGGGATCATCTCCTAGATAAAGAAAGGGCAATGATTCAAATCAAGAGAAGTGACTTGGACAAAAAGAAACGAAGTGACTTAGACAAATCTTGTTATGGAATCTTATGATGATTTCAAAGAGATGATAAATCATGGTGGATTGATAGATCAAGGATTCTCAGGGCTGGCATATATTTGGTTAAATAAGTGAAAGCCTTAATTCCATATAAGAGAACGACTCAAACACATTCTAGTAGACAATCAATGGTGCCTCGATTTTTCATAGGCAATGGTACTCCACTTTCCATCCATCAATAGCTATCACAACCCCATCCTCTTAAACCTGAAAAAGGTTAACAAGAAGGAGAGGGCCCTATTCATATTTGAAGTGATGTGGATAACACAACTCCTTGAAAGCAAGAACACAAGACATTTGGAGTTTGAATCCCCACTAAAGATTGGTAGTAGACAAGGCGATTCAAAGTTAAAATTCAGAAATGGACTAAACAGAAATTTGACAATATTCAACATGAACTTAGTCAAATCAAGGAGAAACTAAACCAAATCCAGCTATCCCCACCAACAAATGAAGATATCTACCACGAAAGAGAACTAAATGAAAGATACAATGAATTGTTGAAGAGCAAAGAAATGCATTAGCTTTAATCGTCCATAATAAGTTGGCTAAAGAAAGTTAATTGTAACACATGGATTTTTCATCTATCCACCCTAAACAAGAGAAAGAAAAACTAGATCTATTGCATTAAGACAAAACTGGGTGAGTGGACATCTGATCCTCAAGAGATCTCTTGGTGTTTTATTAAATATTTCAAAGAGATTGTCGCCACATTAAATCCTAATCCAATTCCTACAGACTTTGAATTCACCACAAATCTTATCACAAATGAACAAAATGAGATGATTTGCATAATTCTTTCCCCAGAAGAAGTGAAAAAGGGATGTGGATGACATTACCACCATTAAAGCACCAGGTCCTGATGGATTTTTTGCATTATTCTACCAAAGTGCTGGGATACAGTAGGAAATGACAGTGAATTTTGTCCAAAATTATTTCAGATCCTACCAAATACCAAAGCCTTCAAATTATACATTCATATCCTTAATTCATAAAAAGAGAAGAATGAGACCCCTATAGACTTTAGACCCATTGCATTATGCAATGTCTCTTATAAAGTGGTGGGTAAAATCTTTGCAAATTGAATCATGCCTATTCTGGATAAACTCATCTCCCCACGCTAGGGGCATTTGTAGTAGGCAAAAAAATTGGATAATTTGATTGTTGCAAGAGAACTTTTTCACTCCATGGGAAAATGAAGGGATGAAGAGGAGCCTTTGCACTTAAACTAGATATATCAAAGGCCTATGACCAAGTGAAATGGAAATTTCTCGGCAGGGTTAGGATTTGGCTTCAATCAACATATCCATGACTTAATAATGGTTGGGGTTCAAACAGAATCATTCTCAATTATTCTAAATGCCATCCCACAAGGCTTCTTCAGATGAACCAGGGGCATCAAACAAAGGTTTCCCCCCTGTCTCCAGATTTATTTATATTAAGCTCGAAGGCTCTATCATAACCCATTTAAAATAGGGAGGCACAATATCTTTACCAAGGAGTCAGAGCAAAAAGGTATGAACCTTCTATATCTCATTTAATATGCTAACGATTTTTTTTTGGAAAAGTGACAAACAAATGGTAGAGTAGGTTAAAAACATTTTGGAAGAACACTCAAAGTGGTATGGGCAAAAAATAAATTACAACAAGTCACATATTCACTTACCAAGAAATCTAGAGTAAGGGAAAAAAAAGAATACTGCAAAAATGTGGGGGATCCAAATTATGAACAAAGAGGACAAATATTTAGAGACCCATATATTGGCAAAGTAAAGCCCGAGAAGTTTCCACGAATTTTTGGTCAAAAAATACAAAGCTAAACTAAAAGGATAGAAGTAAAAAAGCACTCCTTCGTGCAAGAAGAATTATCTTGATTAAATCTGTCTTATCTTCCCTACCTGTATACTTTATCTCTAAATCTCTCTTCTCAAAATTCATTTGCATAATTGCAATCAATTGAATAATATATATAGAGATTTTTGGTGGGGCCATCAGGAGGAAGGAAGACACTTGTATCTATCTCCCTGACATCATTTTCACCAAGACAAAAATAATGGAGGCTTAAGGATAAGGGAATTGGAAGTTGTTATCTAAGCCATAGTAACCAAAATTGGTTTACGGTTTTTACAAAATCCAAGCTCAATTTGGGTGTGCCTTCTTAAAGCCAAATATTATCTTAACAATCAACAATTTTGGAGTTATAGATGCCCAAAGACTGCCTATAGGGTGTGGTCAAATGTAATACAATGTCAAATTTTATTGAACAAGGGTGCATGTTGGTACATAGGCTCTGGGAGGATGATAGACGCATGGAATGACCCATGGTTTCCAAATTCACATGAATTCAGAGTAGGAGAAATATAACATACACTGGAATAAGATGGGTCCAAGAGTTAATAGATCCCCAAAATAAAGAATGACAAGCATAAATTATTCACTTAATATTTCATCCCTCCAGTGCAAATATACTTCTACCTATCTATTTGAACTCAGGGAGTAGCCAAGAGGAGAACACCTTGACGTAGACTCTAACTCCATCAGACAAAATTTCCTCCAAGTCAATCCAGTCTTCATTAGCTTCTTCATCAACAGCCTTGGATGGAATATGAAACCGATCTGGAAGCGATTATAAAAGGTCAAGGACCTACCACAGAAGGTATTGGTGTTCATTTGGAAATGCTTAAAGGATGTTATCCATATATGAGTCCACCTTTAAAAGTTCATACACAATATCGATCCAAGTTGCCCTATATGTGGATTAGAGAGGAAAACACAGGATCACATATTCTTTGATTGTGCATTATCTCCACTACGAATCCGAACTCAAGAACATAAGCAAAGCTTTAAACAATGAATCATGTCTTGGCTTTGTGAGCAGACATACCTAACAACTTTTAGAATAGGGGCTATAATTATCTGGCAACATTAAAAGGCATGCAACAAAAAAAAAATCTTTGAGAATTAATCAAGATCTAGTGGCAGAATGCATTCTCATCAAAGCTAATGCAATGTTCAATGAATATGTGCAAGTAGCCTCTCCAAACTCAGGACTCAATCCCAAATTTGACAGGTGAAGCCCCAAACAATTGGAACCCACCTTCAATAGGCTCCATAAAGATCAATGTAGATGGGACAACAAGACTATCACATGTAGTGGTGACCATCATTTGGGATCATTCAACTTCATTCATTCAAGGCGAATCAAAAGAGCTCCCACCATGCATAGTAGAAAAAGTAAAAACAATGAGTTTTCTTCTTGGTCTAAGACTGGCACAAGAATTTGAAGCAGGTTATGTCATGGCACATTAAAGGCACAATTCAAGAGTGCAAAAGAATCATGAATTTGAAAAACAATATCCAAATCTCTTTCGTTCTTTGTGCCTACAACAGGGCTGCACACTCGTTGGTAGCTATAGTGGCAAGGGAACATATCTCTAGAGTTTGGAATTGTCATGAAATTCCAGATGAGCTTTCAACCATTGTAGCAATGAAATCATGTACTCAATGAATGAAAATGATGAATGAAATTGAGCTATAGCTCCTTACGAAAAATAAAAAATAAAAAATAAAAATGTGAGCATCAAACACTTTGGAAGACAATATGGCCATTTAATGATCTAAATAATCAATATTTGAAATTGTTATGATAAAACATATCAGATTCAGGTTAGTGGCAATGTGAATCGGAATGAGAAAACAGAAAATACAAAAGAACAGTCACATAAACACAATATTTAATGTGGTTCAACAAGATTTCCTACATCCATGAGTGAAGATGATCAAAAACTTCTATTATAATGAGGATTACAAAGTACAAACAAGTTCTCTAAAGCCTATAATGAAATCCCACCAAAAACCCAATGTACCTTTCTAAAACTTGTCTGCAAAAAACATACAAATAAGCCTTTTTATAGCAGCATGATTCCCAAGAAAACCCTACTTTTATAATGGGTCAAAATCTCAAAATACCCTAAGAAAATAGACCAAAACCTGGTTTGAGACATTGGGCTCAAATCGGATCAGCAATAGGTCAAAAAATTGCCCAGGGCTTCGCCCCTAGCCACCCCTGGTGAAGGATTTGCATTGGTCACCAATCACCTATTTTTCAGGTCGCTCTCCAGATCGCGTTAACATATTGCATCTAGGTTGAATTCGAGACAACATCTCAACAGAAGCAACGATATCTCTTATTTGTAAAATGTTATGCATTAGATGAGATACTTTAGCTCATTGTGTTTGTCCTTTATAGCAACATGAAGCTCTTCCTTGTGTTAAATAACCGACATTATCGCAATACAAAACTAATGAAGAATAAACCAAAAGCACAACTTCAATCACTATTAAAAAGTTGAAAACCATACACAATTTTTTGTTGCCTGCTGGCTGCAACATTCTCCATGTCTCAACAGCACTTCCTCTAAGAGAAAATCTAACCTAAAGTAAACCTCTATTTATCCTTATCTAATTGAAAGTCAAAATTAGTGTAACAAATTCCAAGCATTCTAGAATATGCTCCCTTTTAATATCAATTGGAACATTTAGAAGGAAAGATATATCTGGACTTTTAAAGAATAAGTTCTCTTTAGTTCCACTAGTCTTCAAAAGGCTATTGAAAGTTAGGGATCGGTTTATAAACGCTTCCCTTAACAAACGCTCATCACTGCTCCTTGTTAGGGGCAGACACATCAGCATTGAAAAGTGATTTTCACTTTTTTGGGGGACGCATATTCATTTTTCGGTGCTGATGTGCCCGCCGACAAGGAATAGTGGTTAGCATTCGTTAAGGTGAGCATTTTTTATCCATTCACTGAAAGTTAAGAAGGTGAATCAAAATTTTGATTTTTATCATCAATGGAATATTTAAAAAAAAAGAGAGGAATGATTACCTGTTCCAATTCAACATCAATCAAGGTGTGTTTCCTAGAATAACCCTTCATTTTTTCTTTGAATATATAAATTTAATTCCAAATAAGCAACAATAGATAATGGCTCACTTTTATTTGACACATGATAGAGGGTTTATTGAGTTGAAACTTGCCATTTGGAAAAAAGGTATATCATGGGCCCATTTTGAACTCCCCCTTTACAAAACCACTTGTAAAATAGAGGAGATAACCTAGCTCCAAGTTTGTTTTCTCTAAATAACCTCCATCATTAACATTTAAAAACACATTTTTTATAATGATTTTTAGGATCGAGTGTCATGAGTGAACTATTCACTTTAGTTGACATAAAGCAAAGTGCCCTTTGTGCATTGTGAGGAAGCTGATAGCGGGAGTCTCGCTTGAACAAAGTTGAATTCGATTCCTTTTTTTCTTTGCCAAACAAAGCTTCTAAATGAAATCCGCAATTAAAGGCAAAAATTTGCTGGAAACAGACACAAGTGGGCCCCCATATTCTAGCCCAATTTCACCCACAAATGAACGGCCAGATCAATTACAAAAGTGGGACCATATGATTATGGCATCCAAGCGTACCCCATAAATATCATTAGTCCTTAATTAATTATCTACTTAATAAAGTGTCCAAGAACCATAAAAAGTTCTCTTTAATTTGAAGTCTGAAAACCCTAACCCTAACCCTAACCCAAACCCAAATCATTGTTCACTGGGTCGGTTAAGGTGGTTTCTTCCAAACCGTTGCTGTCCCACAACTGATTCTTTCTCGACATCCAACGGTCATAACTGCACCGAATCCACGTGGCAGTTCAGCCGTTGATTGTCGTTTTTTTTATCATTTTAAAATTCTCTGACACGTCCTTAGATGTGCAAACGCCAGGTGGCGAAAAGACACTGATGAACGTGCTCGTAAGTATTTTCCGACAACGGAAAGGGTGTTTGGACGGTCTGGACCAGTTTTCTAATTGGTGGGACCCCTTTTATTCGATGGAGAAGATTTCGACCGTTCGATTTTTTATTATTTTGTATTGTTTGTCTAAAATGCCCATGCTGTAAAATGGATTAACGAAAATACCCTTAGTCACCGACTCACGGGTTACTCGCCTTGCAGTATCTTGGCGTCATGGCGTGTAACATCTCCCACCACAGACGAAGATACAAAAGACAAGAGGATAGATAAGGTGTTAATTGTCATTAATTATTTTTTATCACATGAGATTCCGACCGTCTGATTGTTTCTAATTTGGGTCCCACTCATTGGAAGGAGTTGATCTTTCAAGAGGTTATTGATTGGCTCTATTTAAGACAATAGTTAAGAGTAATTAAACCTACACGTTAAGAATCTCTCGGTTCATGGATTTTAAACCGGATGGACCAACCCATGATGCTTAACCCTTGTTTACCCCTTGTGCATCATATCATATGATGGGTACTTGCTTGATGTCTCTCCACTCTAATTGAAGATAATTCAAGTTCTCTTAAGATGGCCAGGTAATAGAGTTTGAAATCATTTATAGGTTAATATACTTATTAACATACCACACAAGCTTAGAACCAATTACTCTACTGATTGAAATATTATTACCTTGTGATATTTGTAACAATCCTAGGTTTTTTGTTTTTGTTTTTTTGGTAATATAACAATCTTATTTATGTTAATCATATAAGCGAGGTATCCAATTTCATCTTAATATATTGGGTTGTTATAATTAATTTTTAGTTATTTCACATGATTTTCATTTAAATTATTTAAGTATATTTCATATGAGGACAAAATAAATACATTGTAATATTGCATAATCAAAAAATTCTTAATTAACGAATAAATAAATAACTTTGTTAGGATATTAATCTTAACATTGGTATAATATCTTGTTAGTCCAACTAGAATGATTCCAATTCATTGGGATGCTGGTCTTGGATTGGTCTATCCATGTATGCTTCACTACCTGATCGAGAAATCAATGTTTCTTGATTAAGGGTGGCTCACCAATCAAGTAAATATAATTAATGAGATGGGACTCGACACCTTTGTATTACGATCGATGATGTGGTGGGCCATATATATGTTATAAGAACTAAGATCAATGGAGCATGTGTTGTGATTCCAAAAATTAAAGGACCTCGCCTAACCCATTTCAATAATCTTAAGGCTTTTGACATATTGATTAGTATCAAGCTATGTCTTGAGTTTGAGTTACAAATGAAACAACATGTGGAAAAGGGTGCCTTGGACTAGAGTGAGATCACGTATTGTCTAAGAGGATTACTTGAATCAAAGTAAGATCATCATAGAAGGTGAAAAAGCCACCACAAAGATGGAAAGGAGATAAGAGGCTAAATGAGTATTGTCGTAGAGTGGGTCTTCGGGACATTGTAAGTATAATGTGGTGGATACTACTGCACCAAAAATTAAACGCATTCCATCAATCCTAGGGCGTTTGACATATTAGTTACGTTCTAACATGATGACCAGAGATGCAACATATAATATCCGAAGTATATATTAGGAAGTGTTTGATTTGTAAAATCATGGTACGTGGCTGTTTCCTTAATTTGGATAAAAAAAGGGGGGCTAGTTTGGAAACTTACTAATCAATGTTCATTTCTGCGTGTATTTTGACGTGCGTGAAGGAAAACGAGAGAGGTTACAGGCTTGCAGCAGGGTTTCGTCTTCTTCACACAGGCCGGTTTTCAGCAATCGGGCTGGTGAAGAAGGGTTTATCGGATGGTTCTTCCATCTCTTCCGCTTTGAGGAGGGCTCTGCAACTCATCTCATTGCCTCAGAGATTTCTGTTTTTTGAACCCTTAAAAAAAAAAGAAGAAATCTTGAAAGCCTAGAGAAAAATTTTAGGAAGAAAAAGATAAATATTTACTGGTGGATTAGTAGAGGGAATCAGAGAATTGGGTGAGGATCAAAGGGGAAGTCTTGGATGAAATATTGAATCTTGTTGCAGGCCTACATTGTTGGTGAATCGAGGAAAAAGAACGGAATTTTTTTGGATGTCGGATGGTTTTCGTTGAAGAAGTTAGGGGTTGATTAAGAAGCAACTGAGTTCGGATCTGATTCAGCATTGTGGAAATGGTATGAATTCCCAATTTTATTATTATTTTTTGTTTGTTATTTTACTTTTTTTTTATTTGGTGGGTTGGAATTTGTATATTTTTTTGGTAATTTGTTGATAGTTGGAAGGATTCGTGTTAGTTTGTGATTCTTATATGGTGGAATCTGTGCTCAGTTTTGGGGGAGTTTAAAGCTGTAATTTTGATGAACAGCTTTGAGGTTTTAGTTTATCTTCTTTATTCTTTATTCTTCATTTTTTATTTTGATTTATTTTTTATTTTTTCCGGACCGAACTAAAACCCAGCAAATCTACTATTTATAGAGATGTCAATGTGAATGTTCTTGGAGACAGTTGGAGGAATTAACCTAGCATCTCCTTGTGTTTTTTTTTTTTTTTTTTTGATGATTTAGTATCTCCTCATGTTCAATGAAGCTCGAAGAGAGTCTTCGCCGAAATTTTGAAATGTCATTGGATGCACATCTTCCTCAAAATAAAATTTGAAAAAATAAAGTTCCACTTTTGGTTTTGGTTTCTGCTGGTCATTGCATTGTGAAGTTCATTAGAAGCTCAACACATTGTGATCCCTTTTTTACCTCAATAGTTGCAATTCATACATCAACTTATTTGGTCCTTCAATTTTGTATTCCATCATTTGCTTACTACACCAATGGCTCTAGTCTTGGTCAAAATGAGTAGCTAAGCTGACTTGCAAGTTTCAGTAGTGAATTTTCCCTTTCTTCTTATTATTATCATTATTCTTATTTCTTGTTTCCTTTTTTCTTCTCGCCTAACTAATGCTTTTTATTTCAGATTTATCTCTAGATGAATTGTTTCGTTTTATTGTGACACCACATTACATATCATATTTACCATAAGTGGTGGTATAGTTGTAATCACAGTAAAGAAATTACAGGGATGCTAAAATGTTATAGTTGCATCAGATTTTTCATTTTGGATCTCATGATATTCAATTGAAAATTCACAATCTATCTTTTGCCATGGTTAGATATTGTGTAGAAAGTTTAATGAAACTTCTTCCATTATATTTATGTAACTATATTGATCAATTTTGATACCACAATTTGAATTCAAAAGCCATCCTCACCCTCTTACTTGTTCCATCTATTGCCTGGCAAGGAAAATAAAAAGAAGAAGAAAAATGAACTAAATCAACCATGTTGGAAATTCAGTAAGTAGTAAATAGTGGTTTGATTATATTATCTTCCAAACAGTCTACATTTCATAAATTCATCTTCATTATATTCACTCAATTTCATTAGTTTCTGTTTTTAAGTTATTTTCATATAGTGACAGATATTACATTAGAAATGTTGAGCTAACTTCATGCAATAACCAATTGCATTTAATTTAACATGTTTTTAGTCCCTTTTCTCTATATCTGGAAATTAGAAAACATTATGAGCCAACGGATTTTGAGTTTTGTTATGAATCTGGCTAATGTACTGAAGGGTTTACTTTATGCCAATAGTTGCACATAACAAGAACAATTTTATCCCAAACAAGAAAATTTTATCCCAATTTTGGTAGACTGGTTTAGGTCATATAACCTAGGTTGTAGAATGTAGAGGATTATTTTTTTATATTGGTGAGATGTGCTAAAACGTATTATGTACATAGGCTGCAATTCAATTTGTCATTAATGTCCCAAGTCTTGGGGATTCTACATTTCCAAGGGTTACTAGCATTGATATGGTTCGCTATTTAGAAAATCCCTTTTACTATTGTATTTCTTTTTCTTCAACTTCTAGTATTAGTACCCCCAAAGTAACTTATTTTTTCTTCTCTTGTAGGTGTGGACTATGGAGAAAGGTCATTATTGATCAATTACGAGCAATTGGAATAAAAGCACTTGGAAAGAATTTAATTTGCTTGTGATATGTAGTTATATAATTTTTTTTACTTTAATTTGGAATGGTTGATACTTGATATATATATATATATATATATATATATATGAGGAGGATGTTTTTAATGGGAGACACTTGATTGTAGACTCTTTTTGTGGAGAAGTATGGGGCTCCCTAGTATTGTTTGTACATATATATGTGTGTGTGTGTGA
>JAOXJP010265582.1:0-20617 GCA_025762735.1 Platanus orientalis
GTGGCCGGGCTTGAATAATCGCCTTGACTTTGTTCTAGTTTATTTCAATCCTTCGATAATGCACCAGGAAGCCTAAAAAGTTTCTAGCACTTACTCTAAATGCACATTTCAAAGGGTTCATCTTTAATTGATGTTTTCTCATCTAGAGAAATCCCTTTTCTAGATCGAGTAGATGGTTATCCAAATCCTGAGATTTCACCACTACATCGTCGATATACACTTTCATAAAATTTTCAATCATGTTGTAGAAAATGTAATTCATGGCCCATTGATATGTCGCCCCAACGTTTTTCAGGCCAAATGGTATAACTACCCACTCAAACATACCTATCAATCCTGAACATCAAAAAACCGTTTTATGAATGTCCTTTTCATTAATAAAAATCTGGTTATAACTAGAATGTCCATCCATAAAGGATAATATCCGATGTCCTATTGTTCCATCGACTAACAAATCAGCCACGGGTATGGGATATTAATTTTTAAGAGTGGCGGTATTAAGGTTTCGAAAGTGAATGCAAATTCTGAGTTTACCATTCTTTTTTACAACTAGTACTATATTCGAGAGCCATTCGACATACCTAGTTGGGTGGATGAACCATGCTCGATTACCTCATTGGTCATTCGTCAAGGGGGCTGTTGAAAAGGAAAGTATCCATCCTTCGTGGGCAGTCGATGCTCGACAAGCCTTCTGTCTAGCATGGGCATCTCCGAGTAGTCCCAAGCAAAGCAATCTCTATATTGCCTTTAGACACTCATGATCTTCTCAAATTCTGATTCCTCAAGTTTGGTACTGATAAACGTTACTCGTGGGTCATCTGTGGTACCCAAATTGACTTATCTCAATTCGTCTTGTACTTCGGCCTTTAAATCATCCAATTTGGCAGGGGTCGTTCTTAGTTATTCAACTCCTACGGCTTCATGCTCATAGGGTAACTCTTGTGTATCACATTCAGCAAGATACATTTTGACTCTTTTCTCTGTCAAATATCATGACAGTCTTTTCATGGTCATTTGTATGGCCGCCTCGTTTTCTTTGTTTTGTTTAGTCATTCAACTCCTTTTCGCTTTTCGGGCTTGATTTTTTCAGCCCTATTGGTGCATCAGGATTGACCAACTCTTTGCACAATTCGTTAAATTCCTAGCTTATCAAGATCTCATCTTCTCGATTTTTCTGTAGGTTTTCCCTCACTGTCTTGTCTGACAAGCTTGATTGTTTCGACATTGTCATTATAAAGATGGGTCTCAACATTGTTTGCTGAGGCTAATAATGGTTTTTGATTTACATATATGATTTCTACACAGCTATTATCATTTCAAAACAATAACATTTGATGTAAAGACAATGGGACACACCAGTTTGAGTGTATCCAATCTCTTCCAAGTAGTGCATTATAATTAGAGGAGGTATCGACCACAAAGAATACAGTCACCTGTGTTCAACTCCCTACTTGTAATTCGAGTGAGAGGGCCCCTTTGGTTCGGGTAGCGTTTCCTAAGAAACCGCAGACAGACACATATGTCGGCACTAGGTCACTATTGACCTTTGATAATTTCATCATCATCAACAAGGGGAGAATGTTTACAGCCGCCCCATTATCGGTTAGGACCCTATTAATGGGTCGACCCTCCATGTGTACCTTTATGTATAAGGGATTTAAATGTTGGGTTATATTTCTAGAGGGCTTATCAAAACAAGTTTACCTTTATTGTCCTCTGTATTTGTACCGCACTCATATGCTTTTGACATGTTGTCCTCCAGCTCTATGGTCGCTAGTTTCTCTGAGATAATGTCCCAAAGTTCTTTCTCTACTTTAGAAACTTGGTCCTGATGGGCTTTGAACTCAACAAGCAGTGTGAAGATCATATTGCAATCAACCTCTGTCTGTGGGTAACTGCCAAAACGAACATTGGCCATATGGCCCTTGTTGACAGGGAAATTGTCCGTAATCGATTCCAAAGGTGCAAAGGATTCGACGAATAGCCCTTCTTTCTCAAAATCAACAAAGTCATCTTCATCCAATGGCAGTTCTGCTATATCCACCCATGTCATACATTTCTATTGTTGTGCTTTTCCTTCTTTAGTCTGGATTGTAGTTGAGGTGTCTTGCAGCTTCTCTTGGTGAGCCTTCTTGGTTTTCCTTGGTTTTCGACCAATATGCACACGTATTGGCCTAGGCTCCTAGTTGTCGTTGACATTAAGTATGGGATAACATCCTCTTTCCAATTTTTTGTGTTCCCTTCTGCTCTATTCACCGTCAGAAGACGTGTCGAGTTAACAGGTAGGTTGGGCATATTGGACCGTCTTGTGCTGGATGGCCCTTCCCTATCCATCTTGCTGCAGCCCTAATTCTTGACTTGGAACCTGGTTTAAGTTTCCTTGTTGAGTTAAGACCTGTTGCCTTAACCATCTTCTTTTCTGAGTCCTCATCATTAACGGGAAATTAGGGTTATACCCATATTTGTATACCAGGAGGCTTTTAGCATGTTGTCTATTTGTAGGCGCGATCACCTTTACCCATCTATCGATCTCTCCTGGAGGTGGTTTAACCGTCCTTGAGGGCTGTGATGTTTCCCGAGGTCATTCATTCCCCAGCCAAGGCTTATTAACATACTAACCCCTTTTTCTTGCCCATTTGTTGGGCCGCCAATCTTTGGCGCGAGGGTTTTGGAAAGAAACTCTTGAGCTTGGGTATGCCTTTCTCTTCTGAATAGATTCTGCTGGTGCGGGAACTTCCACCTCTCTTTTTGGTAGCCATGACCATGAGATTAACCATTATCTTGTCAATTTTGTCACAAAGGCAGAAGTCCTCCTCGACCAGATCTTTCACGTCGTCTTTGCTATTGAGTTGTGACTCACATGTCTTTATATTAGAGTCATTGAATGGCTTCTTCCTGCGCTCGGCCATATTCAGAGCTTTTCTCACAATTAAAGGCCTCGATCGTAGTCCTGCACAATGTACAGCTTCAATAAGACCCACATCCCCCCATTTTTTTGTCGTCTACTAGGTCCTTTTTCCATGTCCAATCTATTGTTATCATATCGACATCCACTAACTTTGGAAAGGGATTGGTATCCACTTCTATAGTATCGGTTTTATTTGGAAATCGAAGTAATTTTTTGATAATTCTTTCTCGGACAATATTTCAAAATACTATACACTTGTTAATCAAGTGTGTGAAAGAATTATGCCATTTGCAATAATCCGTCGCACATAGCTCTTCGTGTATGGGGACTTTGTGTTTTCCAACTAATTTAATCTGCTTAGCCTCAAGTAACATGTTGAATTTTTTGTCAGCTTTAGTTAGGTTGAAAAAGTAAGCCTTTGTTGCAGCTTGTGGTCTATTTGACTCTTGTGCTTGGCTATCTTTTCTAGCTAGAGCATCACATGTGAATGGTCTGTTTTCTACAAAATCTATCAGGTCGACCTCATAGTTAGGGTCCTAATAATAGGTCCCGTATGACGAATTACGACGTTGATTATCCTATTGGAGAATGTTTTCATAACGGGTTGCCCTTTCTGACAACTTGAATAAGTCAAAGAAGGTCATTCCCTCAAAATTTTTCCTAAGCTCGAAATTGAGTCTGTCTTGGGCGAGTTTTACAAACTCGACCTCGGGTAATCCACTAAGGCATCTTGTCTTAGCTCTTTTAAAGTTCATAATGAATTGCTCCGCCGTTTCTCCTAGTTGTTGCCTTAGCTTGGCCAAGTCAGCCATCGAGACCCCAATATCCGCTCGAGCAAAGTGGGATTGGAATTTGTCATCCATTTCTTCTTAGCTTCATATCGAGTTCAGGGGAATGTTGGTGTACCAGGTAAAAGCTTGTCCTGTTAGGGAATTGGGGAACAACCTCAATTTGTAGTATCCTAAATTAGAGAATTCTTCACATTGTGTGGTGAATCGGCTAATGTGTTTCATAGCCGTCTTGATGTCTTCTCCAGAAAAAGTAGGGAAATCAGGTATCTTGTACCCTTTGGAGAATTTGTAATCCCTATCGACTTGCTCTGGGTAAGGTTTTCTATATGCTGGACGTTCGGCTCGCCAAAGGCCAGGTCCATACAATTCCTCGAGAACCCCTATAACTTGTTCTCGAGGATTCTGGGCATATCCTTGTGGGACCACCCAATAAGGCTGCCTTGGGCCTGGGTAGGCCCTTTGGTAAGGTCGGGGTTGAGCATGGTACCCTATGCCCATGCTAGTGAAGTCCTCCCCATTCGGGCTAGGGTTATCTCAATAGTTTGGCAGATCCTGTCTCTTATTATGTGGCCAATTTGTTCCGCCATATCCACACCTATTTGCAGTCTGCTCACGGGGTTGATGTCCCCAGTAGTCGGGTTGGTATTGTCTTCTATGAGACGGAGGTCCTGGTCCTGAGTGCCCATATGGATTGGCATTATACCAAAATCGCTCATTCTAATAGGGTTGCTGAGTGTTGGGACCGTAATACCCGGGTCGACCATTATATTGGTTGTGCCCCCTATTCTGGGATCCCCATTGCTCTTGTCAAGAGGGTCAAATGGGTTCAAATACCGGGTTTTTGTGTATCTCGACCCCCTCGGATTCTGGTGGAGCATTTGGCCCTGCATGATAACCCGCAGGGCCTTGATTCCCCTGTCCTAGTCCTCTTGCAGACCCTCGGACTGGCTTATGTTGGGCTTGCTCGGGGAAAACCTCGACTCGAGGCTCTTTAGGGTATCTGAGAGGTCTCTCGTGCCCCCCGAGTCTACTCGATGATTTCGGGATGTCTGTTCTGCTAGTCATTCCTCTGTCTCTAGTGCCTAGGTTTTGGCTGTCTCAAACGTTTTCAACCAGAGGTTGAAATATTTTTAGTAGGACATCTCCCAAGATACCTGGCATCATTTGGAATTCTTTTTCCATCATCTCAATGAGGTCATCGAGTTTGTTTTCGATGTTGAGAGACAACTCACGTGTCTCATTACCATTCGAATTAATGGGTCATTTGTCTCTTCGTGGTGCCATTTATGGCTTCAAATATATAACAAATACTAAGACTAGTTCTCCCATTGTGGTTGCCAATTTGTTGGTGGTCAACACAAATTCTTTTGTTTTGGAATTGACATATGTATGGGTCTTTCCAATTCGGATTATCAAAAGGGTTCCGGGTTCGGTAATGCCTCTAGACTGAGGACTTTTCCAATAGACAACGGCACCCAATACGAATAATGTAAAAAAAATACTAAAAATCAAAAGTATATAATGCAATGTTGGTTATAGGGATACCTTCGAATGATAGATTATCCGTTGTTTATCCTCTTGGAATGATGACGACTTTGTTGAATCTAATCCTTCGAACAAAGATAGATTATCCACTACTATTTCTCTTGGAAGCACCTCATTGAATCTGATTTCACGAACAAGTTAGATCAGCCGATGCCCTTATTTATGGAAGAGCTTTGTTAAATCTGGTTCTATGAGCAAGACAGATTAACTAATGCCCTTCTCCCGAAAGAGTTTCGTTGAATCTAGGTCTACAGTGTAATCGAATCAGTCAAGGCAAGGGATTCGAGTCACTACGGGAGTGAACTACTGTTAAGCCTAATCTAAATCTACAACTACTAATAAGATGTGTAATTTGTTAATGATGATTGAGTTGTATCGATGATAATTGAGTTGTGTCCTTTCTGTTGGTTATTTTACTCTATTTATAGAGGTTTGTCCATGATGCTGTAGTTATTCCCCCACGTTTGTTATCCAATAGTTTTTTGGTTTGAATCGTGGGCCATCTCGCTTACTGACTAGGTCATGCATCCCTTGATGTTGTATTGGTGGGATCCCCCTTTACGCTTCATATTCTGCCCAATCTGGCTTGTTTGCTGTCATCTATCTCAACATCTCTTTCTAATTGGCGAATTTCAAATATATGCTACCAGGTACGCCACAAAACAAAAGGGGTGGGGCCCATACACATTTTGCATGGCCCCACCCCCGTTTGTGGCTCTAGTAAGGTGGCGCAAAGGATACGGCTCTTAAAACCTCACGCCCAAGTTTACCACCTGTCAAAGCTTTGACTTGATGAGACGGTGAATGAAAGAATTATAAAGTCAATCTGCAAGAGTGACCTTGAGACGGAAATCGATCAGTGGATGGTACAAAATTTCCCCACCAACAAACATCTTTTAGCGAAAAGAAACGATTGTCACCAGCAAACTAAGTTTCTTGTCTCATTCTTTTAAATTATGCTGTAATGGCACAGAGGGACAATCCTTGACTCTACTAATTCGATTAACAAAATGCAATTGTAGGTATCACTATATTAAGCAAGGATGATTCATTGCTCAACAAAACCATGGATGAACCCCGTCTGAAGAAAAACAACAGTCAAGACTCACACCACTTGAGTGATTAAAAAATACTCTCCAAAGCTTTAACTCAGATGTTTGACCTCGTAAATCTGTTAAGAGTCAAAAACTATGACAGACAGTACATGGGTTAAATGACGAAGAGCGAAGACTTTCAAATGGCTAAAAGCTAATACATGGAGCACATAAATCTTTCAATTAACAGAGTCTTAACCATCATACCGTAAAGAGTAAAACATAGCAGACTGAGGAAACCATATCCTTCATCTTTTTTTAAAGCCATATTTCTTACGTTCATAGAAGAGATCTGTTTTTGCACTCCCCAAATTGACTATCTTTGGACACCCATCCCTGTCTTTCTCCTGCTGAGTACACTCCTTGCAATAGTAGGCATCAGATATTCCCACCCCTCCACAGATCACGCAACGGCCCTGGAATGATCCATAGTTGCATTCATCACATACCCGCACGAGGGTGCAAGGGCGCACATATGAGTCACAGATCACACACTTCCCATCACACTTCTCACACAGCCGTCCAATGGCAATACCCGGCTGCTTCCTACACATAATCAGATCAGGATGATGTTTTGCCATGCTTTCTCCAACACTCTTGGATCCTCAGATATGCCTATGCCCTGCAGATATTTCAGGCATTGTTACACTTTGGAGTATGTTAGAACCAGTATTAGAACATAATTCAGGATGACAACAAACATCTAGTTTGTGCCACCTCTACTAGCCGAGTACCAAAACACAATAAAAGGATGGGAACCATTCAATTGTTCACATCCAAGAGAAACAGTGCAAAAATATAAAACTGATAATATGATCATAACTATCCAACACATGCACAAGGACAATCCACATACACAAGGACACTCTCTACTTTTGTTCCCTGCTTTCTTTTTAATAAATTCATTATCTCTCAAAAATCGAACATGAAACTGAACACTCCCAAGCAATGGGAGAAGCTGTTGTCTAGAGAAAGTGCAGTGATCTTAAATAGATTTATCAATCTATCTATAAATATAGTTTCTTTTTAATCAAAACAAATTGAATGTCTTTCTCATCTATTATCACCCAACAACAGCTGATCTCAACCCAGCATAATCCTACCATTACGTCTTAGCAACTGTTATGCCAACAAACAAAGAAAGTTGCAAGGGGGTTGTTCATCTTAACTATGTACAAAAGGCTTCAGTTGTAAGGGAGCATGTTCATTTCATTGCAAGGCTGGCACAAATCAAATGCATTGTTTGAGACCACACTCAGATTCTGAATGGGCCCACAAGTGATTTTTTTTATAATAAATATTAACAATTTTATTAAAAGAGAGATAAGGAGAAAGTACAAAGCATCCGAGACCAAAGGAAAACCAATCAAGCACACAAAGAAAAGAAAAGAAGAAAAACAACACGACACCAAAAACTACACTATCATATATGGCCCACAACATGGGTCCCTAGAAACCCCACTTCCAAGCCAACTCATCTTAAAGAAAATTCACCAATGGGGGCGTCCAATTGAACAAGGTGTTTAAGGAGGATGCTAACCAATATGCCTCACAAAAAACATGAAAGCCCCTAAGAGCCACCTCTACTAGAGATGAGCCAACCAATCATTGTAGAAGAATTACTTTCTATCAATAGCATGGTTCAAAAACTTGGGACTCCGGCTGGGATCTGGCGCCCCCTCCTAAAGTGCCCCTAACCTACTCCCCTGTATGCAGGGGGGAACACATCACTTCGGAAAGTGATTTACACTTTTTGGGGGAGGGCATAAATCAATTCTTGATGTGTTGTGTGCACTTTAGGAGAGGGCACCAAATCCTGGGGGGTTAGCTATTTATTTTAATTTCCTTAAAAAATCCTAAAATAAAAGAAATGGAATGTTGGTAAAAAGTTGAGAGAAAAAAAAAAACAAGATTTTAAGCATTTTAATTGCATCATACATGTATAACTACCGTTACTATTTATATGAGACTTAAAATTGCTATACGATTTTATACAATTCATGAAAATGCTGATCAAGTACCACCATAGGTTAGTGGGTTTTGATCCCAAACGCATACATCCAAAGTCTGAGGTAGTGAGGTTTGTTATCGCATATGTTTAATTAATATTGATTTTTTAATTTTCAAAAAATTAGGTATTTTCAACACTGAATGCATTCAATCAGTTGTAATACACAAAATTCATAGTTTTGTTTGCATTAAATCAGTAAATCTAGTAGGGTGTGCATGGGTTGGGTCTGGGCTGGGCCCGTAATTGTAAATTATGGACTTCGACTGGGCCAGACCGAGAAAAACTTAGACCTCATGGCCAGAGCTTGGTCCAAGTTAAAAGCCTCGGGCCCTTGACTCATCACATAAAACTAAATATTTTAAAAGCAACCTAATATAAACTAATCTATTAAGTATCAGGCCTCGAGCTGGGCCATGGTGAGCCCAAACACAGTCCAAGCTTAAGCTGGGCTTAAACTCAGGTCTAGGCCCCAAGCTTGGGTAGGGCCTTTCGAGCCAAAATCTAGCATTTATTCAGGTTGATCTACTGATTCTTGCAACAACAAACAAGAAGATTAAATTAAAAGGCAGAGATTCTCTTTTTCTTTGTTGAACGGTAAGGATTGAATTTATTAATATGACAGAATACAAAAGAGTATAGAAGAGACATCACCGTGGAGGTGATATCATAATAAAAGTAGAACCAACAGACATCTAAGCCATATTACAATCACTCATACCATATGCTTTCCCATTCCCTATCCTCAAAACAGTCCCAAATCAATGCCCACTCAAATAGAGACTTATAAATCTGAACTATTATCTCCTCCATATTATGATACTTATCCTCAAATGTTCTACCATTCATTTCTTTCCTTAAACCCCAACAAATGACCCCTGGTAATGCATGCCATATGGTCAAGGAAAGGCTCCCAAGACCCCAAATCCTCCAACTCAATATCAATTCACAAAAAAGCCTTGGAAACACCCAGAAAGTTTTTAAGTGAGAAAGGAAAAAATCCCATACCCTTCTTGCCATAGGACAATGGATGAAAAGATGATTAATTGATTCCTCCTCAATCTTGCACATGATGCATTTATTGGCCAAATGCCATCCTCTACTTTGAAGATGATTTAGTGTGTTAAAATTTTATCTAGGAAATTATTCCATATGAAGAAAGTTACCTTTGAAGGGATATTCGGGTTCCAAATACCTTTATGGGGAATACACCTAAGTGGACTAGTAGATAATTCCGGATAGAAGGATTTGGAAAAGAAACGCCCTTTTTGGTTTAGTTTCCACACTCATCCATCTTGACTCTCCAAACTAGGATTCTTGTAGACTAATCATCTCATCCTCCTCCCAATCATTAAGATCCCTCCTCAAGCTAGGAATCCAACAACTTCTAGTGAAATCCAAGCATTGTGCCATTGAAGTTTGTGAATCCCTGGCCAAATGATATATATTTGGGAATAGTTCCTTCAAAGAGAACTCCCCTACCCATAGGTCAAACCAAGATCTAATATTCTCCCCCGAACCTAATTGGAATCTCACATGTTTCTAAAACTCCTCTCTCAGCCATTATGGATTTTCAAATACCACATCCATGTCTCCCTCTCACCTTTCTAGATTCCCAAATAGACTCCTCACCAAATCTTACTACTACCACTCTACGCCATAAACTGTCTCTCTCTGTACCAAATCTCCATAACCACTTAGCCAATAAAGCCCTATTATGCAGCCTAATCCTCCTTACACCTAAACCCCCATTCTCAAATGATCGACAACAGGTATTCCAATCTACTAAATGATATCTATGGTGATCCGGATCATCATCTCAAATAAACCGCATAAACAATGTCTCCATCCTATTGGCTACTGAGACCAGTATGGTAAAGAGTGATAAAAAATAATTGGGCATAGCTGTCAGAGTTGCCTCTGCCAAAGTCAATCTCCCTCCTTTTGATAAAAAAAGAGCTTTCCAAGTGTCTAATATTGCGAAGATTCTTTCAATCACCGGATCCCAAATTGATTTTGCTTTAAAACTTGCTCCTAGGGGAAGACCCAAATAGGTTGAGGGGAGCTGACTAATTTTATAGCCCAAAACCCAAGCTAGACTCTCGATGTCAAAGTTCCCACTCACTTGAAATAATTCACCCTTGGTCAGGTTGATTTTAAGACCAGAAACCGCCTCAAAACAACCCAAAACGCATCTTAAATTACCCACTTGACCCACCTCAGCATTACAAAAAATCATCGTATCATCCGCAAACTGGAGATGTGAAATAGTTGACCCCTCATCCCTTCCTAGCTTAAACCCCGATATAAAACCCATTTCAGCCCTTTTAATCATACGACTCAAAACCTCGGATACCATTATGAATAAAAATGGTGATAAAAGGTCCCCTTGTCGCAACCCTCGCGAACCTCCAACAAATCCTTTAGGACATCCATTGATTAATACTGAGAAGGAAGATGATTGAAGACAAAATGATATCCAACTTCTCCATTTGGCTCCAAAAAGGTAGAGATTCTTACCTTGAATGAACGTGCAAAAAACCCTAAAAATTGTAATTTGGTCCATCACAATCTTAAGATTTACTGTTTTTTGATGAACAAAACCAGTAGATCTAGGTAAAAAAGACTTAGTTTACTTTTTTGAGAAAATAAGGACTGAAACTAGGGCTTGGGAGCAAAAAATAATGGCCGAATGGCTTTCAGCCATCATTAATAACCTTAAAGGATGGATCGCCAGATCTTTGTAATGGATCGACAAATTCCAATATCGATCCAACTTCAGATTCAGGTGACCAAGATGATTCTTTCAAAATTAGCTGATCCTAAGGAGGGATCATTTGAACCGTGATTCGACTGATCCTATGAGAGAAATCAGATTGGCCTTGCCCTTGACCAAACTTGGGATTGATTGAGATTTGAAACCATGATAACCCCTCCAATGCGAGAAGGGTGTGGGTCCACCAAAGAATAACCATCAAATTTGAGCTTGATAGTGCTACAAGGAGGTAAGGACCATGGCCAGAAAATCAATGTAATCCCAAGAAGGAGAAAACCATCTCAGGCCAATATAGCAGAGAAGAGGCTGCAGAAATATCCTGAAAAGAGTCAAGTTGCATAATGAGCTATCTTGATGATGACGGTATCACCAATCACCTATATGGAGTGATTTCTATCTTGGAACACCCTGCTATTCCTTTCTTCCCAAATGAACCAAAGTCCAACCACTAGTACCGTAGTACGTACCTCAACAAAAATTTACTGCCTTTGCCAATGGGGAAAATGTCAAGCCCACATCAGATCAATGGATTATTAGGAAATGCCTATCTCACTCCGTAGAGACTGAGGTACTTATCCCAACAAGAAAGAAAGAAATAAAATAATAAAAATCTAAAGAGGTAGCACCATACTCTCATGGCAACTTTGCATGGATAAATAAATGATTTACTGGTTCCCCATCTTCCATGCAAATCAAGCAGACACGAGAAAGGAAAATCCATTTCTTTCTTATTCTCTAACGCATGTCATCAGTGTTGATCATATTATGTGTACCTTCACATGCAAAAACCTTGTATTTAAAAGAGAATGATATGTCTCAAAACTAATTATGCTGAAAAGGAACACCATTAGGAGAAGGTTGAGGGCATAGAGACATGAAATACACAAGAGAACCACCATTGGATTCTAGGATCCATACTATAATATCCTGATCAAATGGAAAGATGAATGCCTCTTTTTGAATTTTGATAGACTCAAGAAGGGTAGTAACACTTCGAATCTCAAACTTTCTTAGGCCTCTACGAAGCCAAGATCCTAGGCGAAACCGGAATTTAAGATGTGACACATTTGGATATGGTTTTTTTCCTGTGTTACAAGAGATCAAGTAAAGACTTCTGAATTCGTAGACAAGGGAGAGTTGCTGCCAAGACTTGCTAAAACCTGAAACTACTAATACCCACCCCTAAGAGGGGCTGTAGATCAGCCCTATTGTAGGCCCCACTTGTTGACCTTTTTGACCCACAAAAGGACAGAAAAGCCAGGCTGTCAACCAGCACTTAATTCCCTAATCTACGCTTATGATGCAGACATCGTAAAGAGACTCTTGTATGTGCCACCACACAAGAGAGCCTGGTTCAAGATGTGTGTATTGTGTGGATTAATTAGAGTATTTTAAGCGCTGGGATATATTGGTAATAATGCCATTAGTGCCATGGGTTTTTGGTTTTTTAGTCCAAGGGTATTTTTGTAATAAGGATGAAATACACCAAGTTTATTGGGTAGTTGAGTGTGGCAGGAAAACCACTTATTTTAGTGTCTTTTGTGGACTTTAAAACAGCCAATGGGCCCCACAATCAGTGCTGGTCGACAACCCATTTATTAAGTAGTTTTAGAAGTATAAAGTTCGGAATCTTATCTATTTTCGAAGTCCTAGATTTTTGGAAATTTAGTTATTTAGTAGTTTAAATTTTTTAGTAAGTCTTGAGTCCCAAGTTAGAGTCATTAGAACTTTCTATTTTACACAAGATTCTATGAATTGGAGTTTTGTAAGCTTATAAGAAGCACCCCACGATATGTATCAAATCAGTTGAACAATTTGAATGAATTGAAGACTTTGTCTTGGTTGGGCGTGGCCCTCTCTCTCTCTCTCTCTCTCTCTCTCTCTCTCTAATCTTTAGGGTAGTAGCCACAAGGCTCCCATTCCCTATCTCCCTTCTCTCTCTTCTCTCCTCCTCTCCCGATACACCTTCCTCCTTTCCCTATATTCTTCTTTTTTCTTCAATCTTATTCTTCTTCTAGTATTGTTAGAATTCAGAATTTCGGCAGAAAAATTCAAGGTTATTACTGGGGTTTTCTAGGGTCAGATCACATACAAATTAAAGTCAGGTATTGGAACTATATTCATTCAGATTCTGTTCTTAAGTTGTTCCTATATTATCTACGTGTTATTTCCAATGTAATTCTAAATCTCCTGTGGTTACAATAGGATAGATCTGCTGTTTAGTCCTACTCAATACTTAATATAAAACCAGAATTCTGAACATAAAGCAGTGCAAATCGCCCCTAAGTATTCCTTTTTTTTTTCTTTCTATAATTTAATCTTAAGGGTCTTTGTCCCCTATAGGATCCCTTCCAAACCCCTCTCTCTCCACTTCTCTCCCCTTCTTCCTTGCCTTTTTCTTCCTCAAGAAAACTTACTGGTTTTGGGAGAACCTCCGTTAATGGACCTTAAATTTTCTGAAATGTAACTCTTTGATAGAGCAAAACTTATCCAAATCCTCTGAAATTTTAACCCTAGGACCCTAATTCCAGTCAGAATTCACCCCTAGAATTTGGTAAAATTCTGACAAGTCAGTAGGGGTATTTTGTTAATTTTGTGGATCTGCCCCAGAAATTACAGAATTACCCTTCTGGTACGTTTCTTCCATTCTTTCCTTTTTTTTGCTCCTCTAATCCTCTCCTAATCGTTCTAAACTCCTTTTCTTACTGGTTCCTTACATTGGTTTAATTTGGGGTTACTTTCCTTAAGCCTTGATTGCACAAAAAGTCCTAAGCTTCTGCAATCCTTTTGACCCATCACCCTACATCCAATTTGGGTAACTAAACATTGTGCCGCATCAGCTTAGCTTTAAAGCTTTATAACAAGTAAACCTCCATGTAAATAAAACCTAAACTACCCATGACATTAACAGCCTTTTACAATGATATCCCAGCCCCTAAAAAGTAAAAACCCTAAAATAGCCCACACATTGAGCATATCTTGAATCTTGCTCTCTTGTCCGCATCAAAGTTTTGTAAGATTTTAGGGGTTGGGGATCTCATTATAAGGCTTTTAAAGCCATGGGTAGTTTAGGATTTATTTACATGGGGGTATATTTGTATTAGGCTATAAAGCCAAGGGTAGATTAGGAATAACCAGGACTGGTCGACAGCCATAGTTTTTTCTTCTATTAAGTAAAGAAAAAAATGAGTTTAGGAGTCTCTTATGGGCTGGTTGACAGCTCCTATATGGGATAGTTTTGGTAGTTTTTTTATTTAGAAAGTCTTAGGTAAGTGTCTTAGTGAGTTTAAGAATCTTATTTTGGTTCATTATGTTTTTTTTTTAATTATTTATTTATTATTTATTATTATTATTATTATTTTGTGTTTTGAGTCTTTAAAAGACCTAGTCAACATGTATTCTTGACATAGATTATTAAATAAAAAAATTGAAGTTTTACTTCATTTCTCATGGTTGTAGCTGTGTAGAAAATCCTAGGGACCAGCCTCTAGTCTTTCCCCCAATCAGTTGGAGCTGATTGGCTTCTTCCCCTCCTATCTTTCTTCTCTATTCTTCTTGCTTCTTCATTCTTCTGTTTTCCTTTATTCTATCTATATCATTCTTCACTTGCTTTCACTCCACTTATGGAGCATGCCGACTCTTTGAGCCATAGGGGATATCTGTGGTGGCTTCATTCCCTCATCCATTGAGTGGGAGAGACTGCAGATGTGTATATCGACAACAGTTTCAAAACCTTTCGCTTATTGGTGTGGAGAGAAGCCCCCTCCCCTCCTTGAGATTCTGAAGTTGGAGAAAGCAGGCTGGAGCTATAATCATAGTGAGGGTAAAGGTGCCACGATCTCTATGCAAGCAAGGAATCCCTCACCGGAAAACCGGAATAGAGTCCCACCCCCAGCCATCGCTTACAAAGTTCGAAAGGCAGGTCGGAGGGAGAGGGCCCAGGATGTACACATGGCAACCGATTGTTTGCTAGTTCAAAAAACCAGAAAGCTGCAGTACTCAGGTAGTGGAAGAGATGGTGGAAAAGGCTAGAAAGTGGTGGAAGGGGGGGGGGGGGACAACAAGGGAGACCATCTATAGAAACTATCAGGAGGACGAGAGGGCGACAGAATTACCCGCACCAGGCCAGATATGACAAAATCCTCAGGATTAAGGCGGACTAGTCCCTGATGTCTAAACCAGGGGCCCATGGCCAGACCAAGCCAACCCAGTACGAAAGAATTAACCTGCCGCGTTAGAAGCAAGGTAGGGAGATGGGTTGTCGGACCAAATGGGACAAAGCCCAACAAGAACTGGTCAAGGGCCCCATTAAACCCAAGGGTGATGTTGGGCCAAAAGAGCCTACGCAGCGAGGCCTAGTAAATCGAAAGCCCATAAATAGCTAGGGCCTAGGTCCTAGGAAGGCTAGGGCTCTTGAAGACCCCATTAGAAAGAGGAAAGCCTTTTGTAAGGAGTATTCTCTTCATCAGATGAAAAAGCAGAGGAAGGGAGGGAGATCGACAAAGAAGGGCTGCCCGCAGGTGGAGCTTCATCGGCAACAATCAAGATATCGGAAGGTGCTTCTCCAAGACCTCGAAGAGGGAAAGTAAAAGAGATCTTAGCAAAAGGAAAAAAGGTGATGACGGAGGTGGAAGAAAGCAACAGTTTAGATTCGAAGGAGCTTAGCTTCTTCAGAAAAGGGGGAGGTTCCGATTGCTCTTCACCGGTGTTGACCACAAAGGAGTCCAAGCAACTTGTGTGTGTAAATACTGGGATGAAGGGGTTGACAGATTACTTCCCTAGCCAGATGCCATGGGGGGTCAGAGCAGAGATGAAAAAAGGGGAGGGGATATCACAAGTCTCTAAAGTGGGGGAAGCGCTGGTGGCATCAGCATATGAGCAATACTTGCATGAATGGGATGGGTTAAAGGCTAAGAATCAAGGTATTTCCACCCCCCCCCCCCCGGCCTCAGAATGGGTGGTCCAGTGAGTCCTAGAACTCAGTAAGAGAATGGGTGCATCCTTTGAGGGGATCGGGTAGAGAGTTGAGAAGATCTTCAAAGAAACAGAAAGGAGATGAAGCTTGAGTCCAAGACGAGGTCTGATAGTTACCAAGCAATCTGATTGAAGGAAAGGCAAGCGTGATCTGAAGAGGCTAGCGACAACGATTAACTATGATGGCTCGTCTGAGGCAAAAAGAGGCAGGAGCAGAGTCAAGAAGGTTGGGAAGGAAGAGAGGAGTAAGTCAGTCCCAATTGTGCCCAATGAAGCTTGCTATTCTATCATGGAATGTTAGGGGCCTTGAGAATAGGGACAGAAGGCTCTGGGTGAAGGAGATGTGCACGAAATCGGGAGCGAATTTAATGGTTTTGCAGGAAACGAAGATGGAGGTCTTTGATATGGCTAATGCCAAAGAGCTGTGGGGTCATGGAAACTAGGATTACATTCACACTGAAGCAATTAACAAAGCTAGGGGAATTTTGTTGCATGGAACAAGGATGTGCTTGAAGTACACAGGTCCATAATAGACATTTTCTCCATATCGATTTGGTGCAGGTGTATAGAAGACTTGTTTGAAAGGTATTTCTCTGGAATATATGGCCCCAATGACGATGCGAGTAGAAGAGGATTCTTTGAAGAGCTTGAGTCAATCAGAGATCAATGGAAGGGCCCATGGTGTATAGGGGAAACTTCAATGTGGTTCAAAGCTCAACTGAAAGAAATGGTCAACACCACCGAACGACACGGATGGATCTCTTCTCAGATTCATTTCCTCTAAGCTCCTTATTGATTTTCCCCTCTCTAGTGCCTCCTTCACCTAGTCTAACAAGCAAGAAGTCCTTGTGATGAGCCGCATTGATAGATTCCTTGCCTCAAGGTGTTGGGAGGACAGATTCAACTAGGTACAGCAGCTAGCTATCCCCAACCTTGCTTCAGACCATTGTCTAATCCTGTTGAGGCATGAGGAGTGCAAGCAGGGGCCAACCCCTCTCCGCTTCGAACTGATGTGGTCGGAGGTTGTAGGCTTCAAAGATCAGGTTTCAGCTTGGTAGAACTCCATGCATTTCGAAGGAACAGTTGGGTTTATGCTGGCCCAAATGCTAAAGGAGTTGAAGAAGTATCTTATCAAAAGATGGAACAAAGAATCATTTGGCTAGCTAGATGCTTGGAAGGAAAGGTGTTTACAAGCAATAACGAAGTGGGATAACAAAGAAGAAAAGAACAGCCTCCCTCTAGATGCGAGGCTAGCCAGAGAGGAACAATAGGGGGAGTATATCTGGCTGTTGAGGATGAAGGAGCAGTCCTGGAGGTATAAGTCTAGACGCGCATGGCTTAAAGAGGGAGATTCTAACACAAGATTCTTCCACAAACTCACTAACTCTCACTCAAAGAAGAACTCCATCTCCAAGCTTCTCGTTAACAATGAATGGGAGACCAACATGGATTGGGTAAAAGCATCAATCTCAGATTATTATAAATCATTATACAAAGAACCTCTCGGAGGTGCCCGAGATTGGAAGGCCTAACCTTTAATCAAGTTCCAAAAGATAGGAGAGGCTGGTTGGAGCGACCATTTACTGAAAAGGAGGTGGTAGAAGTCATCAAAAGCCTCCCTGAGGATAAAGCTCCGGGGCTAGACAGCTTCCGGATAAAGTTCTTTAAAGTTTTCTGGCTGACAATTGGGAAAGATGTTATGAAAGCCTTTTGAGGATTTCCATCAGAAAGCAGCTAGGTGTAGGAGTCTAAATTCCACCTTTGTGGTTCTGACTCCCAAAATTGCAAGTGTTGCAGAAATATAGGACTTTTGCTCTATTAGTCTTCTCGGGAGCTTCTACAAGATATTGACAAAAACTTTGGCCCGTCACCTGGATGTGTTTTATCATTTTCCCAAACCAAAATGCTTTTGTCTAGAGGAGGCAAATTCTTGATAGTGATTTGGTTGCCAACAAATGTATCAACTCATGGGCTAGAAAGAAGCATCCGGGTTTGATATTTCAGGTGGACATGGAGAAAGCCTACAACCATGTTTGTTGGGACTTCTTAGAAGATGTGTGCTCAAGATGGGGTTCAGCCGCATGTGGTGCAATTGGATCAAAGTGTGTATATCCACCACATCTTTCTTTCATGATCAATGGTTCCCTGAAGGAGGTTTTCCACAATAGCAGGGGCCTTCGTTAGAGAGACCAACTTTCCCCATTTCTCTTCAACATAGTTATGGAAGTGATGTGCAAGCTGGTTCTTAGAGCTGAATGCTTAAGCATCTTGAAGGGGTGTGAATTAGGTCATTCGTGATTGTCACTGGCCTTGATACAATATGTTGATGACTCACTGTTTTTCTTATAGGCAACAGAAGAGGAGGTGCTGAATCTGAGAACTATTCTATTGATGTTCGAAACAGTATCCGACCTCAAGATTAACTTGCATAAGTCGAAGATGATGGCAGTTGGTCTGGTTCACAATGCAGAGGAGCTGGCTTCCTATATTGGACGCCAGCATGCTAAGCTACTAGGGTCCTACCTGGGCATGCCGTTGGGAGCCAGAAACTCCTCTAAGCGTATTTGGGACTCGGTCTTGGAGAGGGTGGAGATGAAGCTTGAAACATGGAAGGGCAGGTACTTATCAAAGGGAAGGAAGATCACGGTGATCAGAAGTGTGTTGTCTAGTTTTCCAATATACTTCCTATAGGTGTTCTCCATCCCCAAATCAGTGGAGCAGAAGATAGATAGAGCCAGGTGTAAGTTCTTATGGAATGCTTATGACAGAGCAGCGGAATTTCCCCTTGTTTGATGGGACACTATATGCTAGCCTTTATCTCAAGGAGGCCTGGGGTTCTTACGGCTCAAAGAGATGAACAAGCTTGCCTCTCTAAGTAGCTGTGGTGGTTCGGAGAAGAGAGAGGGATGTTCATTCCCTCGGGTGGACCAGCGAACCTGCGGGAGGGCCTCTTAGAATGAGTATGTGGAGGGGCATCTCCAAGCATTTGGAGTGGTTCCACGAAGGTCTCTCCTTCAAAGTCGGGTATGGGGCCAATGTGCATTTCTAGAAGGACCAATGGTGTGGTAGAGCTCCCCTTGAAGAAGACTTCTTGGCAATTTATTCTCTGGCTAGGAATAAGGAGGGTTCAATCCAAGAGCATCTAGCTGGGTATTCTAGTCCCCCTACTTGGGACCTTAGCTTGAGGAGGCCCCTCAATGACTGGGAGCTGGACCCTATTAATGAACTTCTTCGAAGGTTGGCAGGGGTTTCTATAGGGACTCTTGAGGTCAAAGATGAGAGAGTGTGGACGGGTAGCAAAGAAGGTGTGTTCTCAGTAAAGGATGCTTATACAGCCCTGGTGAGTACTACCCCGAATTTCAGCCCCATGAGAATCATATGGAGGACAGGCATGCCATCAAAGGCATTCTTCCTGCTGTGGCTGGTCGTGTTGGAGAAGACCCTCACTATCGACAAGCTGAAGTCCAGAGGCTTTCACATGCCCAACAGGTGCTGCAAGTGCTGCTGTGAAGAAGAAACGGCACCCCATCTCTTCATGCGCTGCCCGACATACCATGGCATATGGACCTACTTCATGAGTAGGTTTAAAAGGTGCTGGCCATTGACCGAGTTGATGACGGATCTCCTGTGCATATGGGACCAGGAAGATGTCTTGGGGCTGTCCACTAGTGGTCGAGTGCTATGGAGTTGCACCCCCATAGTCATATGCTGGTCAATATGGATGGAAAGTAATGCTCGGAGCTTCGATCGCAAGGCCACTGCCAATTCAAAGATTCCGGACAACGCCCTTTCTTTAATGTATTGCTAGACATCTCATCTCACCCTGTTTGGGGGATAAGATCCATGATTTTATCTTTGAATGGGATAGTTTGGTTTTCAAGCCTTGAGGCTATTTTGGCTGTTTGGGCTGAGTTTTACTCCTCGTGCTTGCTCATTTTAATAAAGTCAACCATATCTATCAAAAAAAAAAATCATTCTTCACTTGCTACTATCATTAAATCTTCATTCCTTTGGACTAAAATCAACTAGGTCAACAAGCTACAATTGGCTGGATTTAAGGGCTATCACAGACCACGGTTTTAAAACTCGTCCGATCCGGATAGGGATTGGACAGGTCCAATCCGATCCCAACATGCATATTGCAATCCTACTGGGACCGGACGATCCAGGATTGGGATTGGACGATCTGGAGAAAAAAAAAATTGTTTTCTTCAAGAGTGCACAAACTCTTCCCTAATTCTCAATAAGTATTCCTAAAAGTTGTGAAATAACATATAAGAGGTAAACCCTGCTATATTGATAGTGGGGGACTAGCCCCCCGCCACTCCTATAATAGAAGACTAGATTAAACTTCATAAACCCATTGGCTAGAATAATGAATCATGTATTTTTTTTTATGTGATTTTGTACATAGTTTAGTTTTTATGCATTGGCATATATAATAATATTGGATGTTTGGTTATACAAACTACAATCTTGAACTTATACGAACCTCGTAACCTTGTTTATACATGTATGATG
>JAOXJP010265592.1:0-20616 GCA_025762735.1 Platanus orientalis
GTGTTATTCACTTTTTGGGGGATGCTTTTCACTTTTTTGTCACTGATATGTCAGCCCTGATCATGTCATTCTTACTTTAGACACTCTCTAAGTTGTCTCACCCCTTCTACTTTAGTTTTTCCTACAGTCCGAATTGCCCTGGTCCAAAGTGAATATCCTCCTAAACGAGTACGAATGGATTATTATTAAGGGTCCCATCACAAGGCAAGAAGCGGCATATTAGGTTATGTTGGTCAAGATAACATCTTGTTTTATAGAATATTATCGCGAAAGGTTAACCAACCATGCATTAGAGTATTGAGTGAGTTGTAAAAGAAAGGAAAGAGTGAATATCGTTACAAAGTTTGTATATATTTATTGAGGTTTATTGGGTCAACCAGAGATTATTAGAATGTCTAATTGACTAGAATGACAAAGAGGTATCTTTTTATAAGAATTTCTTGGAAGCTTACCAGGTGTTTACAAAAGAGAACAATTAAAACAAACAAATACTACAACGGCGCATGACAATCTTTCGATGGCTTTGTTGTTTTGGTTCATTTCAAGGAAGCTTCATCATCGGCAGTTATTTAATTGGACCATTGTCGCGACCTTGGGGAGGCGCAGACATCAACACAATCCATTGCATAACTGCTGCACATGGTTTGAAACCACAATCTCTCTCTTGGAGATGCCATACTATACTACTGACCTTTTCGGATGTAGCACAAAAGCCCATTAATGGGCTGGCTTGGGCCTGAACCAACTGAATCGATAACATAGTTAAAAGATTTTATGCCCAAACCAAGCCCCAAGGCTAGGCCTATCCATGGCCAGGCCATAAGATTCTTTAAATGTAAATTCCAAATCTGAGCCTTGCACATTTATTTGACAAGCCTAGCTCATTGAATCTATAGGTGCAGATCAAGTGTTGATCCAACCCAAACCTATAGAAGGCGGGACCTCGTTCAACCCCCCAGGATTTGGTGTGATCCCTTGTTAGCACATATTTGAAATCCTCTAGTCAGAAGAAGACACGTAGAGTTAAATGACCACAAGCAGGCGGTTATGAAAATAAGCCACATTGGGTAAAAGACGAAGCGAAAATGGAGTCCCACTAGTATCGCACTAAGAGATACATGACCTAGTTAGCAAGTGAGATGACCTACGATTTAAACTGAAAAAAGGTTAGATAACAAACGTGGATGAGTAACTGTGGCATCATGGACAGACCTCTATAAATGGGAGAAAAACAGGGAACAATGGACAACTCAATCATCATCAACACATTACATATCTTATTAGTAGTTGTAGTTTTAGATTAGGTATAGTAGTAGTTTATTCCTGTAGTGGTTCGAACCTCTTGTCTTGGGTGATCCATCTATACTACAGAACCAGATTCAAATGAAACTCTTCCAAAAGAAGGACATCAGCTAATCTGTTTTGTTTGCAGAACCATATTCAACGAAGCTTTTCCAGAAAGAAAGACATCGGCTAGTCTGACTTGTTCGTGAAACTAGATTCAACGAGGTGCTTCCAAGAGAAAGAGTAGCGACTAATTTGTTTTTGTTCGAAAGATCAAATTGAACGAGGTCTTTCCCATCTCAAGAGGATAGACAGTAGCTAATCTATTGTCTGAAGGTATCTCTGTAACTAGCATTGTACACTATACTTTTAATTTCAGTAAACTTTTCTTTACACTATCAATATTAGGTGCCATTGTTTGTTGTGAAAGTCCTCGATCTAGAGGCATTACCAAATCCGAAACCCTTTTGATAATTTGAATTGGAAAGACCCGTACACGTGTTGATTCCAAAACAAAAGAATTTTTTGTTAACCACTAACAAATTGGCAACTAGAGTGAGAGCTTTCAATTAGTATTTATTTTGTGTTCGAAGCCATAAATAATGCCTCAAAGAGACAAATGACCCATTAATTCGAATGGTGATGAGACATGTAAGTAGTCTCATAATATCAAAAACAAGCTTGATGACCTTATCGAGAGAATTGAGAAAGAATTCCAAATGATGCTAAGTATCCCAGGAGATGTCCTACTAAAAGTACTCCAGCCTTTGGGAGAAAACATTCGAGCCAGTCAGAACCTAGGCACTAAGAATAAAGGAATGGCTGATAGAATAGACATCCCATAATCCTCAAATAGAGCCGGGGGCATGAGAGACCTCTCGAATACCCTGAAGAACCTCGAGTTAAGGTTTTCCCTGAGCCAGCCCAACAAGAGCCAGTCCAAGTGTCTGCAAGAGGACTAGGACAGGGGAATTAAGGCCCTATGGGTTATCACTCAGGGCCAAATGTTCCATTAGAACCCGAGAGGATTGAGATACATGAAAACATAGTATTTGAACCCATTAGACCATCTTTACAAGAGCAATGGGGGTCCTAGAATAAGGGGCATGACCAATATAATGGTCGAACCAGGTATTACGGTCCCAACACCCAACTACCTTATTGGAATGATTGATTTGGGTATAATGCCAATTCACACAGACACTCAGGTCCAGGACCTCCACCTCCTAGAAGGCAAGACACACCCAACTACTGGAGAAATCAATCCCATGGGCAGAATACAAATGGATATGGATATGGTGGGACAAGCCGGCCACATAACAGGAGGCAGGATCTACCAAACTATTAGGAAAATCCTACCCCTAACGATGAAGAATTCACTGGTATGGGCACGGGATACCATGCTCAACCTTCGCATTACTAAAGGGCCTACCCAAGCCCAAGGCAACCCTATGGTGTGGTCCCACAAGAATATGCTTAAAACCCTCGAGAACAAGTTATAGGGGTTCTCGAAGAATTGTATGGACTTGGCCTTCGACGGGACGTATGTCTAACGTATAGAAAACCTTACCCAGAACAAATCAACAGGATTACGAATTCCCTCAAGGGTATAAAATACCCAATTTTGCTACCTTTTCTGGAGAGGATAGCAAAACAGCTATAGAACACATTAGTCAATTCACCACACAGTATGAAGAATTCTCCAATTTAGGATAATATAAATTAAGGTTATTCCCCAACTCTTTAACAGGGCAAGCTTTTACCTGGTACACCAACCTTCCCCCAAACTTGATACGAAGTTGGGAAGAAATTAAGGACAAATTCCAATCCCACTTCGATCGAGCGAATATTGGGATATCAATGGCTAACTTAGATAGGTTAAAACAACAACCAGGAGAAATGGTAGAATAGTTCATTATGAGATTCAAACGAGCTAAGGCAAAGTGCCTTAGTGGATTACCTGAGGTTGAGTTAATTTGTAAAGCTCGCCTAAGATGGACTCAAATTCGAACTTAGAAAAAAGTTTGAGGGAATGACCTTTTTTACTTATTTGAGTTATCAGAAAGGGTCACCCGTTATGAGAGCATTCTCTGAGAAGAGAATCAGCGACATAATTCCTCATACGGGACATATTATCAAGACCCTAACTATGAGGTTGACCTAGCAGAATTTGTAGGAAACAGACCTTTCACATTTGATGCTCTGGCCAGAAAGGATAGCCAAGCACAGGAATCAAATAAGCCACTAGCAACAACAAAAATTTACTCCTTCAACCTAACCAAAGCTGACCAAATATTTGATATGTTGTTTGAGGCTAAGCAGATTAAATTAGTTGGAAGACGTAAAATCCTTACACACGAAGAACTACGTGCAAAGGATTATTGCAAAGGGCATAATTCCTTTACACATGCAACTAACAAGTGTGTAGTATTTCAAAATGTCATCCATGAAAGAATTAACAAAAAGTTACTTTGATTTCCTAACAAAACCAATGCTATGGAAGTAGATACCAACTCCTTTCTAAAGCTAGTATATGTTGATATGATAACCATAGATTGGACACGAAAAAAGGAACGAGAAGGTATCAAAAAAATGAACGGGGATGCCGGTCTCACTAAAGTTGTACATTTTGTAGGATTATGATCGAAGCCTTTAATTGTGAGGAGAGCTCCAAATATGGCCAAACGCGGGAAAACACCACTTGAGTACTCCAATATAAAGACATGGGAGTCACAACTCAACAACAAAGATGATGGGAAAGATCTGGTCGAGGAGGATGACTTTTGCCTTTGCAACAGATGTGGCAAAATAATGGTCAATCTTATGGTCATGGCTACAAAAAGGAAGGTAGAAGTCCCCGCACCAGCAAAACCTGCTTAGAAGAGAAAGGCATACCCAAGTTCAAGAGGTTCTTTCTAGATCTTTCGCACCAGAGACTAGTGGCCCAACAAATGGGCAAGAGAAATGGGTCAATATGTTAATAAATCTTGGTTAGGAAACGAGCCACCTTGAGAAGCATCACAAGCCTCGAGGACAACTAAACCACCTCTAAGAGAGGTCGATAGATTGGTAGAAGTGATTACGCCTGTTAACAAGCAATATGCTCAAAGCCTCCCACTATATAAGTACGGGTACAACCCTCATTTCCCTTCAATGATGAGAACTTAGAAAAGAAGATGACTGAGGCAATGGGCCTTAACTCGACAAGAAAATCTAAATTAGGTTCCAAGTCGAGAATCAGGATTTCAACAAGAAGGATATGGAGGAGCCATCTAGCGCCGGGCGGTCAGATATGCCTATCCTGACTGCCAATTCAACATGTTATCTGATGGAGAATTGAGCAGAAGAGAACACAAAAATTTAGAAAAATGATGTTATCCTATACTTAATGTCAATGACAATTAGGAGCCCAAGCTCATACATGTGCTTATTGGTTGAAAACCAAGGAAAGCCAAGAAAACTCACCAAGACAAGTTGTAAGACACCTCGACAACAATCCAGACTAAAGGAGGAAAAGAACTGCAGTAACAGCATATGACTTAGGCAGACATGGCAGAATTGCCATCAGACGAGGATGACTTTGGTGATTTTGATGAGGGGCTATTTGTAGTCTTTCACACCCTTAGAGTCGATTACAAACAACCTCCCTGGTGACAAGAGCCATATGGTCGATATTCGTTTCGACAGCCATCCTGAGAGGTTGACTACAACATGATACTCATATTGCTTGTAGAGCTTAAAGCCCAGCCAGACCAAGTCTTCGAGGTAGAAAAATAGCTTTGAGACATTATCTCAGAGAAACCGATAGCCATATAGCTAGAGGACAATATGCCAAAGGAAGATGAGTATGGAACAAATACAGAGGAGGATAAAGGTAAGCTTATTTTCAACAAGCCCTCTAGAAACATGATCCAACATTTAAAACTTTTATACATAAAGGTACATATGGAGGGTCAACCCGTAAATAAGGTACTAATCGACAATGGGGTGGCTGTAAATATACTCCCCTTATCCATGATGAGAAAACTGTCAAAGGTCAATAGTGACCTAGTACCAATAGATATATATGTCTGTGGTTTCTTAGGGAATGCTACCCAAACCAAAGGGGTCATCCTACTCGAATTACAAGTAGGTAGTTGAACTCAGGTGACTTCTTTCTTTGTGGTCGACACATCTTCCAATTACAATGCACTATTAAGAAGAGATTAGATACACTCGAACTGGTGTATCCTATAGTCTTTGCATCAACTATTATTATTTTGGAATGATAGCAATTCTGTAGAAGTTGTGTATGTAGATCATAAACCATTCTTGGCCTCAGCAAACAATGTCAAGTCCTATCTTTATGATGACAATGTTAGAACAATCAAGCTGGTTGGACAAGACAGCAAGGGAAAACCTACCTAGGTTACCGTGTAGAAAACCCGAGATGATGAGACCTCGACAAGTCAAGAATTCAAAGAATTGTGTAGAAAACTAGTCAACACTAGTGAAACAATAGGGCTAGAAAAAGCAAGTGCAGAAAACAAAGAAGAATCAAATGACTAGCCTAAATAAAGAGAGAGAATGGGCCATACAAATGGCCATGAAAAGACTATCAGGGTACTTGACAGAGAAAAGAGTCGAGATGTATCTTGCCAAGTGTAGTACACAAGAGTTACCCAATGAGCATAAAGCCATAGGAGTTGAACAACTAAGAATAGCGGCCCCTACCAAATTAGATGATTTGAAGGCCGAAGTCCAAGATGACTTGAAAGAAGTGAATTTGGGTACCATGGAGGACCCACGAGTAATGTACGTCAGTACCAAGCTCAAGACAACAGAGTTCAAGAAGATCATGAATGTCCTAAAGCAATATAGAGATTGCTTTGGTTGGGACTACTCGAAAATGTCCAAACTAGACAAAAGGCTTGTTGAGCATCGACTACCTACGAAGGATGGTCACTTTCCCTTTCAGCAACCACCTTGACGAATGACCAATGAGATAATCTTGAAGGTCAAGGAGGAAATTGAAAGGTTGTTGACGGCAAGGTTCATCCACCTTATCAGGTATGTCGAATGGCTCTCGAACATAGTACCATTGGTAAAAAAGAATGACAAACTAAGAATTTACATTGACTTTCAAAATCTCAATACTGCCACTTGGAAAGATGAATATCCCATGTCTGTGGCTGATTTGTTAGTCGATGGAGCAGCAGGACATTGGATATTATCTTTTATGGATGGACATTTTGGTTATAACCAGATTTTTATCGATTAAAAAGACATTTATAAAACAGCTTTTCGATGTCCAAGATTGATAGGTATGTTCGAGTGGGTGGTTATGCCTTTCAGCTTAAAAAATGCTAGGGTAACATACCAGTAGGCCATAAATTACATTTTTCACAACATGATTGAAAATTTATGGAAGTATATATCGACGACATAGTAGTGAAATCTCAAGATTTCGATAACCACCTACTCAATCTAGAAAAGGGATTTCTCAGGATGAGAAAACATCAATTAAAAATGAACCCTTTGAAATGCCCATTCGGTGTAAGTGCTGAAATTTTTTTGGGCTTCCTGGTACATTATTGAGGAATCGAGATAGATTAGAACAAAGCTAAGGCAATTATTCAGGCCCAGCCACCTTCTACAAAGAAGGAAGTACAGTGATTTCTTGGGAAAATTAATTTCCTTAGACGTTTTATTTCTAATGTGGTAGGAAAGACAAAAGCGTTCTCACCTATACTGCGAATGAGGGGGAATGAAGAATTCGAGTGGAAAGAAGAGCACCAACAAGCCTTCAAGAAGATCAAAGAGTATTTATCAAATCCATCAGTGTTGATGCCACCGAAAAAAGCTAAGCCCTTGAAGTTATACATTTCAGTCATAGAAGACTTAATAGTAAGCTTATTGGTTCAAGACAACGAAAAAGGGCATGAACAGTCAGTGTTCTACTTAAGTCGAGTCTTACAGAGGGCTGAATGTAATTATCTTATGATAAAGAAATTATGTCTAACATTGTACTTTATATCAATGAAATTAAGACATTATCTTCTATCACATGTTGTGTATATCGTGGCTCAAACTAATGTTGTAAAATACATGTTGTCACGACCTATGGTAAAAGGTAGAATTAGGAAATGGAGTCTCACTCTACTTCAGTTTGATCTTGTCTTTGTCTCGCAGAAAGTAGTAAAGGGTCAGGCCTTAGCAGATTTCCTAGTCGATCACCCTTGCCACCCTATTCAAACAAACAACGAGGATAATTGCATTACCTTCGCTCCTTGGTAATTGTATTTTGATGGGTCCAAGACTAAGAAAGGATCCAAAGTAGGGATAATAGTTTCCCCAAGATGAACAGTCACAGAATTGAACTTTAGACTAGAAGGAGAATTCATCAACAATCAGGTTGAATATGAAGTCTTGGTTCAAGGTTTATTGATCCTAAACAGCTTAGGAGTAAAGTTCCTCAAAGTCCTTGGGGATTCACAATTAGTGATAAACCAGGCTTCAGGAGACTATAAATGTATTAGCTCTACATTGATGCCTTATAGGGACAAAGTTGAGCAATTGTTAAAGGCATTCGATGATGTCACAATGAAGTGCATACCTCGAAGCCTCAACCACAAGGCCAATTGGATGACATAAGTTGCTTCAGGGTATAAACGAGTCCTATCTCCCCTAAAGAAAATAATAATATTGCAAGCCTACAGTTTGGGTGTGAGAACTCAATTTTAGAAGAAGTCTTTAATATCAACGTCATCACTCCCAATAATGGGAAGAAAAAACAGGATGATTGGAAAGAACTAATCATTCAGTATCTACAGAACCCTAATCGATGAAGAAATAATTCTTTGAAACTCAAAGCCAGAGGATATATACTTTGGGGTGAACCTCTAGAGCTTTTTAAATGAGGGGCTGATGGTATGTTGCTCAAATGTCTGGGGACGGATGAAGCTAAGCTTGCAATGGCAAAAGTTCACGAAAGAATTTGCGGCACACACCAGTCAGGCATAAAAATGAGGTGGCTGATCCGTCGATATGGCTATTTCTGGCCAAGTATTCTACAAAACTGCATCAGATACGCCTAGGGTTGTGAAGCTTGTCAACAACATGGGCTGGTGTCTAGGGTACCAACAGCCAACCTACATTCGGTCATAAAGCCTTCGCCATTTAAAGGATGGGCTCTCAATATGATAGGAAAAATCATGCCAACCTCAATAAAAAGAAATTGTTTCATTTTAGTTGCCACAGATTATTTTACAAAGTGGGTAGAGTGTAAGCCATATCAAGACATTAATGAAAGAGATGTAATACATTTTTTAAAAGAAATGATAGTGCATCGATTTGGAATTCCCCAATCTATTACCGTCGACCAAGGTTGATATTCAATGGTGCTCGAATACGAGAATTCGTCAAAGATTATAGGTTCAAAAAAATGAATTCAAATCCATATTATGCCCAAGCAAACGGACAAGTAGAGGCAACTAACAAAATTATAAAAAATAACCTATGCAAGATAGTAGATAGCAATGCTTCAAATTGGGACGAATTGTTATCTGATGTTGTCTGGACATATCGAA
This sequence comes from Platanus orientalis, assembly GCA_025762735.1. Classification (NCBI taxonomy): domain Eukaryota; kingdom Viridiplantae; phylum Streptophyta; class Magnoliopsida; order Proteales; family Platanaceae; genus Platanus; species Platanus orientalis. Next base: position 8,853 of record JAOXJP010265592.1, read on the forward strand.
CATCCAAAAGATCAAGCACAAGGACTACGCCTTATGTACTAGTGTATGGGCACGATGCGGTACAACTGTTAGAAATCACCGTGTAGTCTCTGAGGGTGGAAAATCAGAATCAGCTAAGCCATATTGAATACCAAGAGGCCATGATGTCTAAAACGGATGACCTTAGGGAAAAATAGCTCGAGGCCCTCAATTCCATTGCTTCACAAAAATAAAAAGTAGCCGAGGTTTATAATAGGAGAGTAAAAACCAAATCATTTCATGAGGGAGAATTTGTATGGGAAGTCATTTTACCTGTTGGGACTAAGGATTCCACACTAGGTAAATGGTCCCTAACATGGGAGAGACCATTTCTAGTAAGTGAAGTACTACAATGCCTATAGATTAATGCAGGTCGAGGGACAAGAACATGTATGAAGTATTAATGGAAATACCTAAAAAAGTATAAGCCCTCGATGCGGGAGCAAAAGTTGATCAATATAAAATATTAGAAATAAAAAAGTTATAAGAAGACCAAAACAAAAGTACAAAATAATTAGTTAAAATTTTTCAGGAGAAAACAAAAGCTAGCAAAGACCACCAGGTGTTGATGACCTGATCACAATCTTTAAGCTCTGACTCATAGTTCAATAGTTTCCCTTCTAAGCATGGAATTTCCTCATAATGAAGAGAAACTTGTTTCATCGCTTTCTTGAGCTCCATGCTTGAATTCTGTAAATTCTCTTTTAACTTCCTGAGATAGGCTTCAACCTTCTCAATTTCTGTGATCTGGGTATTAATAGTGTCCACCAAAGAAGAGAAATGGTTAACAGTTGATGATTGTTGGGACAGTAAAGCATCGATTTGAGCCCTTAATTCTTGACCATGGGCCTCTTTGGTATGCCTCAGCTAAAGTTGTTCACGGGGTTCATTTTGGGAGGAGAGAGCTAAGCGAACACTAGCTCGTTAATCCACCAACATGTAGCCAAGATGTTGAAACAGTAAGTTGTTGGAACTAACAAATGAGGCATTGACTGTTGGATCCAAAAGTATAGTTGACAGTCCAACAGTAAAGTAAGATAAAAGTGTTGGCAGAGCTTGATGCAACTGATCTGAAGGCAAAGGAGATGGAGATGAAGATGAAGAAGACCTCGTGATCCTTGCGGCACCGGAAGTAAAAAGCTTAGCTCAAGAAAGAAGCTAAGCCAAATGTCCAGAGATCTCTTGGGAAGGCTGGGCCGCAACAGTTGCTGACAATGATTCTAAAGAAAGATGCTCGATAGGAATCTTCATAGTCTTAGTTGTTGGTGCATTGAAAAAGGTACTTTTAAAACCTTTCGATGAAACCATTTCTGAAGATTCTGGAATCGGAGAGGTCAGACTGGCAAAGGGCAAATCCAGGTTCATCACCCCAGCTGATGATTCTTCGCCAAGAGGAATGTTGTGGTCTCAAGATGAACCCTCAATCTCCCCTTGATCAAGGGAATGACATGTATCAGGATCTTTAATTGTTGCCTTATCCTCTACAGCCTATCCTGAGGCTTTAGTTTTTACTCCTCAATGATAGCCTCTTCTTATTTCCATCTTTCTTCTTCCTATTTTCTACTTATTTCTTCCTTGAGCTTTTTGGTTTCTTCTTTCGTCTATCTTTCTCTTTGCTCATCTCTTCTTTTAACTTCATCAAGCCATCGTCTCCTCTCTTCCTCTTATCATTTTTTCTTTGCTTCCTCTATGACTTGTCTTTCTTTCTCTTCTTTTTTCTTCTTTTCCTTTTCCTTCTTCTTTTTCTCCTCTTTTTTTCTCTTTCTATCTTCTTCTTTCTTTTTCTTCTCTCCTTCCCTTCTTATATTTTTCTTCTTGTTCTTTTTTATCAATTTCTTTCTTCACTTCATCCTCTTCTTTCTTTTTTCTACTTTTCATCTTCTATCTTTTTCTCTTCACCTTATTACTTGTTGATTTCTGCAGCATCTCGTTTGTTTTTTTTCCTCTTTTCTTTGTTTCTTTTCTTCTTGTTTTTTCTTTTCCCTTTCTTCACCTTTTAACCTTTTCTCTTCCTTTTTCCTCTCATCAACAGCTTTTTGTTCCTCCTTCCATGAGTGAGCAAGGTTGTCATTTAGTGCTTTAGTTTATTTTTCTAATTCGAACATTGTCCACTCTTTTTGGTTATTGACTTTCTTCTGATTTAGAGCCTCGAGTTCGAGTCTGGTCTTTTTCAACAACTCTTCTTTCTCCTCGAGCTCTTATCATAACTTGTCATCAGTAGACAAGACAACTGCCTTCCTTTTTCTTCTAGCCAGGTCAACCTCTCCTTCGGATTGATGTTCGATCTTGATAGCTCGAACAACCGCCTTTTGTTGGTCAACCATATCCTTCATGGACAGAGTTTTAATTTCCTCCTGACGTCTAGATTTCCTCAGACCAACATCGGGTTTCTTATCTGGACAAGATTAAGTTGGAAGGGCAAAAACAACATGGAGAGGGGCCGCTGAAAAGTTGTTACAGTAAGAAACTTAAGAATTAACAAAAGAAATGATAAGAGAAAAGTAAAAGTATATACCTACTATTAGAGGAGCCTCATAAGGAGGGTATAGTCGATCATTGATTTGACTCAGTAACTCTCGAACGCTCTCCAAGAAGCTTGACCACTAAGTGTCAAAAGAGGGAGTGGACTCTGGAACCCCTCGAAAGGATGGGACATAAAACGACATCATGGACGAACTACTTCCCCCTATCTTTTCGATGAATAATTCTCTCAAATTGGAGGGATGTGTCTCCTAGAGAGAATTTAAAGTAAAAATAGGAGGAGTAGGGATATATTGGACAAGTCACAACTATTGAGTGCACATGTTTGGACAGTAAGCTTCGACATGGTTAGGTTTATGGAAAACAGGAAGGTCTCAAGAATAAACACAAGATGTCTAGATCCTCAGGGCTCTGAACTTGGACTGGGTAGGGTTTGGTTGCCAAGCAAGATATTTGGCAAAAAAACATCAAATCTCAAAATGGGAGGAAATGAATGTCAGAACGCACTTATTGTACATCAAGAATGGCATCAATGAACCAGGAAAAAGTGGGAGAAGACGATTTAGGATACCTAGCCTCGAGCCAATACTACGCATTGTAAAATGGGACTCGAGTCTGATAATTCAATGGAACAGGAGATAAACCTAGAAAATAGGCATAAATCCATAATTTGAGTAGCCATAATGGTCCACTAACTGAGCCAGAAAATCTCTCTCAAGTTAGGGACCAAAGTGATCTATAAAGAATAACAAGCATAAAAAGGGCTTAAGGCCAATCAATGGTTTGAGGCCAAAGCTGTAGCAATGGGGGTAAGCCCCAAGGTGATCCTCTTTGACGATGAACAAATCATGAACTTGCACAACCAGTAGAGATAAAAAAAACATTCCTCCTTGAATGTGACCTCGCTGCTGAGTTTTCCCATCTTGCGAGTGAGAAAAGTAGTGTAAGAAAGACGAGAAGACTCTGATGGACAGTTGAAGGAAGATCGAGAAGAATCCTAAAAGTTAAGGAGAATAATGTCGCATTCGACATGAATGTTAAGCAGGTGATAAACATCAGCTAACGTGATTAACATAGCACCCTCTAAGAGTAAGAAATAGTTTGAGGTAGGAGACCAAAACACCAAAAAGGCATAAATAAGAGATTGATTAAAGGGCATATCTGATTTAGAGGACAAAATGGCTCCGGTGAAGCTGAGCTTCTCCCATTTCTTTTGCCTTTGGGAAAACATGTGGTTCACCCAATCGGCCCAAGAACGGTTAGATCTGTACTAGGAATCAAGCTCGATATTTTTTTCCTATTCACCCCAATCAATGTTCTCGGAGTAGAACAAGGGAGCTCCATGAAGGTTGACTAGGAAATAATGAGGCATCTGAAGTGGAGTCTCCTTTAGAAAAGCGGGACCCAAGCCATAACAGGGGATATTGGACCATGAAGAAGAAACTTCAGAAAGAAGCTTGATAAAGACTCTCATAGACATAGCATGATCACTTACACTCAAAATACATAATCATTTTACCGTAACCAAAGTGGTTTCAGTTTCGACAATAGGGATCTCCCTTTCTTCTTGCTGCTTGGTAGGAGAGGAAGCTTCCCCAGATTCAATGTCAATAGGTGTGACTAGCTTCACATGGGCCATAAAAAGGTGAGTGAAGATTAAAGATCAAATAAAACAAAAGAAGAAGATGAAGAACTTCAGAGTGAAGAAAACACTAGGAAAAATGGCATTGATTGAAACAAAACAGCATTTATAGGAGACAGTTGATGTGATTGCACCAGTATTGAAAAAGGTGGGGGAGATCAATATGTGCCCAATTAGGATTCAAACCAAACACGTTTGGGGGGCATTTGTTAGCATATATTTGAAATCCGTCAGTCAAAAGAAGACATGTGGAGTTAAATGGCAACAAGCAGGCGATTACAAAAATAAGCCACGTTGGGTAGAAGACGAAGCTGAAAGGGGACCCCACCAGTATCACACTAAGAGATACATGACCCACAACAAGCAAGATTGTCTACGATTTAAACTAAAAAATGGTTAGATAACAAACGTGGAGGAGTAAGTGTGGCATCATGGACATACCTCTATAAATGGGGGAAAACAGTGAACAAGGGACAACTCAATCATCATCAACAAATTACATATCTTATTAGTAGTCATAGCTTTAGATTAGACGTAGCAGTAGTTCATTCCTATAGTGATTCAAACCCCTTATCTTGGGTGTTTCATCTACACTATAGAACTAGATTCAATGAAAATCTTCCAAAAGAAGGATATCGGCTAATCTGTCTTGTTCACAAAACCAAATTCAACGAAGCTCTTCCAGAAATAAGGGCATCGGCTAGTCTGACTTGTTCACGAAACCAGATTCAACGAGGTGCTTCCAAGAAAAAGAGTTGTGGCTAATCTATCTTTGTTTGAAGGATCAGGTTCAACGAGGTCTTCCCCATTTCAAGAAGATAGACAATGGCTAATATGTTGTTTGAAGGTATCTCTGTAACTAACATTGTACACTATACTTTTAATTTCAATAAACTTTTCTTTACACTGTCAGTATTAGGTGTCATTGTCTGTTGTAAAAGTCATCGGTCTAGAGGCATTACCAAATCCAAAACCCTGTTAATAATCCGAATTGGAAAGACCTGTACACGTGTTGATTCCAAAACAAAAGAATTTTTGTTGACCACTAACACCCCTTAAAGAACACCCAAGGTCCTCCCTGCATCAAGAGTGGACAAATTACGCTGAAAAGTAAAAATCACCTTTTGGCGCTAATGTGTCCGCCCCTGATGCAAGGCAGATCTTAGGCATTTTTTAAGGGGTCACACCAAATCCGAAGTGTCATTCAACACAACTAGGATTTGGTGCACCCCCTTAAAGTGCCCCTAACATGTCCCTTGCATGCAGGAGAGACACATTAGGTAGAAAAGTGATTTATTTTTTTGGGGGATGGGTGTAAATCACTTCTTAACATGATGTGTCTCCCCTGCATGCGGGGGAGACGTTAGGTGCTCTTTAAGGGTGCACCTAACACAAAGGAAGGCTGATGCTACTAGCGCAAGCAGCAAGGATTTTCTTCGCCAATGCAAACCTCCACTGAGGTCAAGGGGTGGCCACATCAGCATTAGAAGTGATTTACACATGACCCCAAAAAGTGGAAATCACTTTTGGCATTAATGTTCCCACCCATTTGACCCTCAATAGAGGATAACATTAGCGTATAAAATCCAAGCCAATAAGCAAGTGGAAGAAAAAAAAACCTACCTTTTCTTTTATAGCCCTACAGGTGGATGAATTTTGGTGGTTTAGTCATTCACAAGTAAAGAGACAACGAGGCTCTCAATTTTACTTTGTTTGAAGGCAATGCAGATTTGGTGTGCCTCCTTAATGAACACCTTATGACTTGTTAAGGTCCTGCCTAACAGGTGGCACAATATGATTGACAGGAAAAAGTGAATTATAATTTTTGAAATATGATTCACTTTTTTCCACCAATTGTGTCTTGCCACCTTTTAGACAAGACCTTCACATGTCATAAACAGTAGGAGAGGATCCTTTTCCTTTTTAGGGGGGATGATTTTCACTTTGCCATGTGTCTGTTCCTGTATATGGGCAGATCTTAGGCATTCATTAAACACCTTGGATTTGGTGAGACCCCTAAAGTGAGCCTAAGGTGAGAATGACATTAGTGGCCAACACATCAGCACTAAAAAAGTGATTTACACTTTTTGAGGGATGCTTTTCACGTTTTGGTGCTAATGTGTTGGCACCTAATGTCATTCTCACCTTAGGCTCACTTTAGGTGGTCTCACCAAATCCTTAGAGTTTGTTAAGGGGGTGCACCAAATCGTGGGAGTTTGAAGGTAATGAAACTAATTCAAAGAAAAAGAAAGTGTCCATGAGGCTGACACATAATTTGAGGTTAAAAGCATTAATAAAAATGCTCAGTTGAAAAAGTAGGTGTCCAAAAACCCTTAGGATTTGGTGTAATGACATACATTTCACTGAAATGGTAAATATATAATTTTACTCATATAAGGGTAAATTTATCATTTTACATGTTTAGACAGACCTTAGGGTGACTTAGGAACCCCCTTGAACCAATTTAAAAGTATAGAACCCAAGTTAGACCACAAACTATTCAAGTTAAAAAGTTATCCTAGTTTCGTAATTGGGATAACTTCTTGGGATCACTAACATTAATCCTAAGTGAACTAGAGGCTGAACTATATCTTTTTGGAAACTTCTTTGAGTTTTCTTTCCAACGCAACAAACGACATTCTATTTAGAGTTTTTTAGAGAAAGTTATGATTGTTTTCCCACAAGGTGTTTTTGTAGGGAAAAATCTGAACCGTTTCGGGTTCTACAGGCCGGACGCCCCAAACACCACTCGGGTTCCTGAGGTACACCACTTGGGCCCCAGGGTTATGAGGGGTGCCCAAGGTACACCACTTGGGGCGCCCCAGGATCTTGGGGGCACTCTAGCTCTTGAATGTTGTGAAAAATAAGTCTGAAATTGCCCCAAAATGCGATTTTACGATGTGACACTTGCTTTATGGTTCCCCAAACATGTGGGATCTCGTCATAGGCAAGTTATAACCCTAATAACACCTCAATTAGGTCATTTTGTCTCATTAGAATAAGAGAGAGAATGTTAGAGAGATTAAGGCAAGTTCTTGAGTTAAGTGTGAAAGTTCTTCCCTAATTAGGTAAGTTTTACTCTTAACTTCAAAAATCTGTTGAAATAACTTGTTTTATTCCTAGATTTTCTCTCTCTATCTAATTTATGCTAAACCTAACCATTCTACAAAAGCTAGAGGGAAGGGGAATGAGGTTTTGGAAGAGGATTTCCTTTAAACCAAGGATTAGGAGCTTGGGTAAATAGCAAGTTACACAAAGCTTACTCTTTTTTTCCTTGTTCTTAGGGTCTTATAAGTCTTGTGACGGTGAAATCTTGAGTCTAAGAATGTTTTCTCATATGCTTATGAAGCCCTTTGTTAGAACCTTAGAACCCCTAACTTTTGTAGTGATTTGTGATGAGATTTTACCATGTTATGCTAGGATCTTAGAAATCCAGAATTTAATTTGTAAAGAAAAATTGTTTTATATTATATGTATATGCATTTTCTTAAGATATTGGATTCCATGAGTTTTGAATGCTTCTAAGTTAATAATCTATGAATCTATAATCTCCATGATAGTTATTAATACATGAAAAGCTTAGTTTGCCATGAAAAGTATGGATAATTGAATTTAAATTGAGCATCTCTTAATATATTATTGTGAGAATGAAGAAATAGATTTGATTAGAAGTGTAGAAATTGATTATGATGCATGTTAACTCTTACTAGAATGAAAATAGCTTATGGTAGTTATAAATTGCTTAAGGATTGTTATGGAATGATTCAAATGAGTTATGATTTGGGATTATGGATAATTGGAAAGCATGTGTAATATGATTATTATTGAAACTCACTTATGTTAGATGTATTAATTCAATAATGTTTGAAAGTATAATAATAGGTAAAATTTAATAATTTTCTATTGAATAAGTTAGAGAATGATTTGTTGATGTTGCATATGCTTCTAATCATGTTAGCAAATGTATGATATAAAATTGGATGTCTTTTGATGATGTTAATGAATGCCTATAATGATAGATCTCTTCTATATCACTAAGTTAATGAATGTAACATGTGAATGACATATTTTCTAATGTCATGATTAAAGAATGTTTCATGTAGTAATATAAAGTAAGTTGATCATGAACTAATGAGGAATGAAATGGGTAAAAAGAGACTTAAGAAAACACAAAGGAAGGTAAGTAAGAATGTCAAGATGTAAAGGCCCCATTATTGGGGATAAGTAAATAATGAAATAAGATAAGTAGGGAAAGTAGATACCAGTGTCTAATAAAAAAGGTCTCACCATATACTGAGCTAAGTGATGACTATAAAATGATGACAAGTTAAGATGGCTAAGACATTAAAAAAAAAAAAAAAAAAAAAATGTATGAATGGCCCTTGCTATTAGGGAATAATACAATATGCCGATAGTCCTTGCTATTGGGAAATAATACAATATGTTGATGGTCTTTGTTATTGGGATGATACAATATGCTAATAGCCCTTGCTATTGGGATGATACACTATGTCGATGGCCCTTACTATTGGGGAATAACACAATCTGCCGATGGCCCTTGCTATTGGGATGATACAATATGCCGATGACCCTTGCTATTAGGGAATAATGTACTATGTCGATGGTCCTTACTATTAGGATGATACAATATGCCGATGGCCCTTGCTATTAGGGAATAATACAATATGCCAACGGTCCTTGTCATTAGGGAATAATACAATATGCCAAAGTATAAAATAATAATATAAGTCCCACTATTGAGAATAAGGAAAAATATGTAAAAAGATAAAAAAAGTTATAAGAAAATAAGCTACATCAAGAAGAAAAAAAAAGGAAAGTTCACAAACTATATAATAGAATGAAATGTCAAAATAAGAAATGGAAGCATATAATCTTCAAAAGTAATGAGAAATTCATAAGATAAGTAAGAATAAGTAATGTAAAGGCCCCTGCCATTGAAAAATAATACAATGTGCCAAAAGTGTAAGCAAGTGAATCAAAGTATAAGTGAAAGAAAATATGAATAAGTGAAACAAAAGTGTAAGTAGAAGTGATGACCCTTACTATTGGGGTTATAATTCAATATGCCGAACGCCCTTACCATTGGGGAATGATGTAATGTGCCAAAGTATAAGTGAATTCAAAGGCCCCACCATTGGGAAGAAAGAAACAAAGTTATAATATACTAAGACCCTTATGCGGGTTATGTGTTTTGTTCTGTTGGAGACTATATTCATATATAAGATGTTATGATGGAAACCCTTACATGGGTAATGTGATATGACGTGTAGAAGACCTTATACGGTTATATGATATTTCAAGTTGGAGACCCCTATGTGGGTTATGTGATATGCTTATTGAAAACTTTTCATGATTTATTTATACTTAGATATGTTATGTGGTAAGACACTATGTAAGACACTATTGTGAAACACTTGACATGTGACATATAAGTTCCTAAACTAAGTAAAAAAAATTGAGATATATGATAGTTCTTCTATTAGGATACAAATCAATGCTATGAAGATCAATGATAAGTATTAAATGACCAATAAAAAGTAATAAGTAAATACTAAGACAAGGATAATGAAAATTAATGAGTGTTAAGTAAAGATATGATGAATGATAAGTAACCTATTATAAATAACAAATAAGTAAGTGAATAATTAAGTACTAAGATAAAGATGGACTCGTTGAATATAGAAGTAAAATTTCATGTCTTATTATGCAAATGTGTTATTATGATTGCTAATTACTTAAGAATGATTCATGTTTGGTTTAAAGTGATTTGCATATGCATATTCATATTAGAAAAGTATAATCTATAAATGATAAATGCATAGAAGTTCTGATTGAACTGTACACTAGATATCTTTACTATGAATGGACTATGAAATATTTACCATGTGTAAGTAGAATCATGCATATTGCCATATATGGATGTTAGAAGAATACCATGAATAAAGAGAAGAAATAAATTGAAATGCATAGTTCTTACATGAAGAATCATGATGATGAATGTTAAGATCTTGTGATGACTAGTAGATGATGTATATACACCGGCACATGCCTACACGCTAGAATTGATATATATTATATATGAAGATGTACATGGTATTTTGTATTGAAATATTCGTGCCTTACCCGTCCGGTTTCCGTAGTAGGTTTTGTGTATCTACTTACGAGCCATGGATCTCACTCATCCATACCATTTTTATTATAAGAGAGGTTTAATGCAAATGCGCCTTTTAGAGTACCTTGAGGCCAAAGGGGAGGCATGCAACAAATGCATCATATTTCATTAGTTTTCTATTTACTTTAGATTCTATATTTCATATTAGACCTTGTTATGGGATGTATTATGTTAAGATTTAGACTTTAAGATTTACGGTCTTATGTTTTATTTGAGATGATGGGAGACTAGTTTTATAGATTGTACAAGTTTATGATATTCCTTCCACTGCATCTTTAAGATTATGATTGGATGTGATAGTTATGATTCCGTTGTTTATATTGTTTTAAAGTTAAAGTTAAGTATTTCATAAAAATCACAGGTTTAGGTAAAAGGCTTAAATTTATAGTTAATTTCGTATGGATCCGGTTTAGTAGTGGCCCGATTTTATGCCCAAATATGGCGATGAAAATTGGGATCGTTACAATAATTCTCTAATTTCTTGACAGAAACCCAAAATACCCTTGATCATGCATTAGAAAATTCTAAAATTTGAGTGATTCTGACGTATATGAGTATGTATACCAAATTTTAGGTTATTAAAAGATCTTTAGCTATATGAAATTATATAATAACTCAAGCTGCACACATTTAATTTAAAAAACCAAAAAAATGGAAATCAGTCGAGAACAAGAGATAGAAAAAAGAAAAGGAGAAGAAAAAAAAAAAGATAAGAGAAGGAAGAGTTATATACCTTGTGAAGTCATCACCAACCCCACACTTAAGAAATCACCAACCTAAGTTCAAATTTAGGCACCAAAAACTTGAAGAAGATAACTAGTTCCACTCATAGAGAGCAAAAAAACAACCAAAATTTTTATTCATTCAATCATACCAATACAAAAACGTGTTGTCCTATATATAAGCTGACAAAATCATGAATATACTAAGAAACCAAATTACAAACTCCTAAACTATTAGCTTACTTGTTACCAAGGTTCAAAATCTTGTTATCACAGCCAAGAGACAGAGACATCTCGCGTCTTGCAACTTATCGTGGAGAGACGGTATCCGAAATCGAGAGACAATGAGAAACGAGAAAAAAACTAATCAAATAAAGGGATTTTGATTTAAAACATCAGGATTTGATTGAATAATCACTACTTCACACTTAGGAATCATTAAATATAGAAAACAACCATCTATGATGGTTGGGAGAATCGTCACCTTTGTGACAAACGTTGTCGCTTATGGAATCTATAGAAACACTATGTAAGCCTTAGAATTTTTCAATGTAATCTTAGGAAATGTTATAATAAACATTATTAAATACTTATAAACTATTATACTTCATTATACAGTTGGGTATCAATTGTTGGGAATCGGTGCCCTCGTGACACTCGTTATCACACATGTGCAGAATTTTAAGTGTTAAGAGGTTGATAAATAAG
>JAOXJP010265603.1:0-20616 GCA_025762735.1 Platanus orientalis
ATATATATATATATATATATATATATATATAATTCTTTTTGGATCCATATATTTTTCACAAATTTACTATCATTAAATAGGTCAAGTGTCAAGTGTTCAAAAAAAAAAAAACTCATATAATATGCATTTAGGGGCAATTATGGGCATAAATCAACCTTAAAATTAAGAAAGGAGTTTTCTTCAGGCACCGAACTCGGCCCGAAGCCCGTTGTTTTAAAACATGCTAAGTTTGGGCCCAACTTTTAGACCGAAGTTTTATTTGAGCCGAATTCGAACTTGGGTAAAGCATTTTAGACTGAATTTGGGCAAACCTCAGCCCGGCTCAACCATGCCACAGTATAACTTCTTCGTTCATAGGGAACTTCTTTTAGCTGTTTTCGCATGTGGATGTAGGCTTCAAGCTGAATCACATAAATCGGTGCGTGCTTTGTGTGGTTTGCTGTTTCCAAATCTAAAGTTTTCACTTAACACATAGATTTGAGAAAGAGATGATTGGAGGGCAAAACCAGCATAATAGAAAAAACCCGTGAGGAGGTTAAATTGGTAATAAAATGATCACTCGGTGAGAAAATTCTAGGACTGGTGGATGGATTTGCTTTATATATTTATTAAAAATGGTATTATTTAAAAGAGAGAGATTGAATATAATTGCACCCAATTCACAAACAATCATTCTCCTTTCCGGAGGAAAATGTTCTGTGATGAAAATATGTCTGTAATGTCTATGGTGAATTATAAGCTGACAAGTGTTGTGTTTGGGTTAAAAGGTCCAGAAAAAGTGTTCTGTTGAAAAAGTAGGTGTCCAAAAAGACATACCAAATTCAAAAACACACCATGTGTCAATCAATGGCACACCTACAGAGGTCTGTATCAACACTGACAATCATTCTCCTTTCCTATATGCCAGTTCCCCCGACCTGAGTGTTCAGAGCGTTGGGTCAAATCCCCCTAACAACGTTCTGTAGGTGTATAATATTGGCTGCCCCTCCCACCAGTTGTGGAGGTCCCACTTAATGAAGCATTTGGCTGCGGATGAGTGGCCTTACCAAAAAAATAATAATAATAATTCTCTATAAATGTTCTTAGGCCATGGCACCCAATGGCTGTCGTCTCCTTTTCTTTGAACTATATGTTCATTTTTAATATAGATATAACGTAATATTTGCTTAACAAATGAACAGCCAGGAATGGATTAGGTAACAAGCGCGGGTGATTGTACTCTGGTTTGAAAGTGAAACAAACCTCATGTACATTATTCGCATAAATTCCCATTGGTTTGCTGGCTTGCCCAAAGTTCAGCCTGCACTAAGCATGGCCAACATCTAGAGAGATAGATCCAGTCCAGTATGAATTGGGCGAGAAAAATGTCCATTATAGATATTGGTGCACGACAAGTTCCCAAAAACATTTAACTTGACAAGGGTGTTTTAGTGCATTCATGATCCTCTCCTGTGTTGAGCTACCGAGAAAGTATAACTATTTTGGGAAGAATCTCTCATAAATCACAAGTTTCTCTATTTTTTTTTTTTAACTTCTTCATATCCCTAGATAACTTTAGAGACATTATATACATCATAGAGGTCAAGCTAGGAAAGAGTCTCTCTCTCTTATGGACGTTCTAAACATGTTTACAAAATTTTCTCTGTTTCAAATCGATCCGCACAAAATTGTGGATCAATCTAACTTGGACCGAGCCGCACAAATGTGCAGACTAATCCGTGACTTACTGGATTTTTTATCTACGTATGTTTGAGCCCGGACCAATCCAAACAAAAATGTGGATCAATCCGGACTATTGAGTCCATCTTTAGACCCTTAGAATCAGCTCTAGCTCCTTGAATCTTGTCTTCTTGACTCTTGTTCTCTTTTGACTTGTATCAGACTCAATCTCCAACATCCTGACCTTAAAGTCCTACCTATCGTCCTATCGTTGCTGCCATGCAACATATACCCCCTAAAAGCAAAGAGCACCCACTTGAATTTGATTTTAGGGGGGGTATTGTCACATGACAGCACAAGCACTTTATGTATGTTTATTCATCAAAACAGCCTTCTCAAGTACACTGTTTATGCATCCATTGGTAATGGACAAGGAATGCCTACTAAACTATAATGTTGATTCGTGAGAAAGAGCAATGGGAGAGAGTAGAATCAACGTCAACACAAATCAACACCTAACATAATGCCTAACAAGAGTTCGTATTGTCTGCATCAAAGTAAATGTTTCAAAGAATAGCCATCTTAGATAAATAGCTGTCAGGATCCTCTTCTGTGAACATGATTTGTTGTGACCTGGAGAGGCACCTGATGCATCCAAAAAAGTCACTTCTTTTATACGTGTCCACTTCTCCTAATCACAAGCAATCTTGTGCAATGGAGAGGATCCGGGCTCGATAAATAGACAAAAGGTGGAGGAGAGTATCTTAGTAAATGTAGAGTATAAGTGTCATGTATTTATCAAAATACCCTCTTTCAAAGTCGTAAACTCAACTACCAGACTTGCACAGGACTTGCCACGCATCAGTACCAAAAAGTGATTTACATTTTTTGGGGGGAAACTTATCACTTTTGGGCGCTGATGTGTCCGTACCCTGATGCCGTTTTCACAGTTCTCACAAGATTCGTTCTCACCTAATTTTTAGTGAAGGCAGTGACATAACAACGGTGTTTTGGTAAGCATTCATTGATGTCCTATATCATATCCATATATTCAAATGCCCTCCTTTTCCACATGTATTTATCAAAGTGCCTTTACCTACTGTGGCTGTACATTTTGAACGTTCTCCTTTTTTCTAGTCAACGTTAGAAGAGATCCGGGGCCCACTTTTAAAAAGTCCCTAAAAGGTGTAATTGCTTCCCAACAGCTATACCTTCCAGTGGGTCACCCATAGAAAGACTTTGGCACCTGTGGGATCGATCACCAATAAGAAACAATGAAACCCGGCTTTTGAATGACTAGAAGATGCAACGACTTGCCAATGCCTCCCTTGCTGATTTAGGTGGTTGTGATATTATCTCTCTAGCACATTATCAACGACTCAGACAAAAAGTTCACAAACCCTTCTGATTGTCGGGAAATTGGATTGTCTCATAATTCTTGTAAAAAAAATTTCTTGAGATTCTCATTTTCTAGACGTCTAATTATAGAAAACGAGAAATCTTTGATTTTCATGATTTTCTCAACAGTTCCCTACTTTTTTCATTAGAATCTCTTTATTTTTTTGCCAAAAAAACTTGCCTGAAAATCCTTCCTTTCCTGTGAAAAGGGATGTCGACACTTTAGTTATCATGGCAACCAACAACAATAGAAAATTTTCTTTTACTTTGTAATTTTCTTTTCTATTCAATTCAAAGCAACCAGACGGGGAAACACTTTTTTACCTTGCTTTATATAACCTTATCTGATTTAGTCATTGGAAGATTCAGTCAAAAAGAATGGCAAAACCAACTGCTACCACCACCAAGGAAAAAAGATGCAGAAAAGAAAGAACCTTTGAGCCTTTGAATTTGACCCCAAAAAAATTAAATAAAAAAATAACAATGATCATTGTTTTCCTTGTAATCCCTTCCCTCCCCCAATCAGTCACATTCCCTCTATTGGGCATGTTAGAACAAACCTGGGAAATCCCCTGGTTCTTACACCCCCAAAGTACACCAATAAAACAAACTAAAACAATTGAAGGAAGCAATCAACAAAAGCAAAACCTAAACCTTTATTTCTGAATTCATTCAGAGGTGATGGAGAATGTACTAGAAATGCTGCCAGTGCTGTAATCACATAGAGCCAACGCCCTCTCCAGATTAGCTACAATATCTGTCATTGTGGGTCGCTCCTTCCCTTCCAAGTTCACACAATGCACTGCTGTGTATGCTACAAGCTCCACAGCCTCTGACACGCTCGTCTCCGGTGCTCCCACCCTTGCATCCAACACCCTCCCTAGCTCTCCTGCCAAAATCTTTGGCACTGCATAGTCTACCACACTCAACGGTCCCCCTCCATCTTCTTCATCCTTAAATATTGCTCTCTTCCCTGTTAACAGCTCAAGCAACACTACTCCAAGACCATAGACATCACTCTTAGCAGTCAAAACATTTAGCCCATAATACTCAGGATCCATGTACCCAACTGTCCCTGCTGCCTTCATTGACATAAATTCTCCACTAGATTCTGGCCCCATTAGCGATAATCCAAAATCAGATACTCTGGCTATCCAATTTGTGTCAAGCAAGATGTTGGAAGACTTGATGTCTCTGTGAATTATAGGTGGAACTGCATAATTGTGGAGGTATTCGATTCCCCTCGCAGCATCTAATGCGATTTTGATCCTCATCTTCCATGAATTCAAAACACTGCTATGCTTGTCGACATTGTTCATGGTATGTAAATGATCATACAATGCACCATTCTTCATGTACTCATATACCAGAAGCCTCTCATCTTTCTCTTCACAGAAGCCCACCAGCTTGACCAAATGCTTGTGGTGAAGGCGAGACAAGAAAGCTAATTCTGAATCGAATGCACTTTCTTTCTCTTGAAATTTTTTGGCCTTGGAAGAAATCTCTCCTCTTTTAATGGCGACTTCACGTCCATCTGGGAGCTTTCCCTTATACACTACCCCGAAACTACCCGCCCCAATCTTATTCTCCAAGGAGAAGTAGTTGGTGGCAGCAGCTAGCTCTGCTAGTGTGAATTCCTCTGCCCTGTCAGCATGCTTGGATGAAGTCCCACTTCTCTGGCGCTGCATTGCTCGCGAGCTTTGGCGCCTGATTGTCGAAGATCTCGATAAGCTACCAAAAAGATCACTGTTTCCAGTTGGGGCAGCATTAGCATTTCCAGTAATAGTGGGCTGTACAGAATTATGTATTTTCTTCTGTCTGCAACAGCAAATTCCAATCCACCAGGAGTAGATCATGCTACAAATGGCAACAAAAAACCCAATTGATCCAACAATTGCAAAAGCCAATAAGCCCTTGTTTTTGGCTTTCGAGGACCGTGACGAAGGCGGTGGCATAGGTGGTGATACTGGTTCTTGCGTTGCCGATGGTGGTAATGAAACTTGAGATTCACAACGATTACATATAATCCCAGAAACACAAAGCATACCTGAATAGGGATACAAACCACAACTACATGTATCTTGAGTACAAGGACCTGGAAGAAACTGCAGCAAACGAAAATCCAACCCTGAACTAGTACTGTTCATAGTCCATCCGGGTCCCCAGCAAATCAAAGAAAAATTCCGGGTTATCAATCCACAAGTAAATTCGCTACCAGCCACAATAGATTCAAACGAAATACCCTCTACTTCATTACTAGAAAACCGCCCTCCTCCTCCCCAACAAATCACTGAACGATCCAACTTTCTAATAGCACAGGTATGATTAATTCCCAGTGCCAAATCAGAAACCTCCAAAGCAGAATTTTCAGGAAAATCCAATTGCCCAGAATCGTTCCCCCCTTTGCAAATCAGAAACCCAGTAGTATCTATCCCGCAAGCATGTGAATCTCCGGCAACCAAACTGGACATGGAAAAATTCCCGAACTGACTCTGAATCTCAGCCGCAAAAGCACCGTTACTACCCCAACAATGAACGCTTTTATTGCTACTCAAAATCCCACAAGAAAACCCTCTTCCTGATGTAATCGATTGAAATCGTTCATCTGTTTGAGGTGACGGAAACCTATCTTCAATCCCTCTCCAACACATCGCAACTCCGGTCCCATTCGCCACCGCGCAGACCTGATCATTCCCCACCGTTAAATCCCTCAATCTAACAGTATCACTGTAATAGATTCTCTTGGGTTGAAAGCTTGTATTAGAAATCCCAGTATCCCAGCAAAGCAAAACGAGCCCATCTGACCTCAACCCACAGAAGAAATCCCGGCCACCGGAGATCCCTTCGAACGATACATTTGGCTGGACTGAAATCCTCTGTCCTCCTCGATAGCATTCGATTCTCTGAGAAGGATTTCCGGCGAGGATGCCGCAAACGGTGCCGGACCCGTAGCTGACGGCGAGGGTGGAGGCCGAACCAAGGCCGTCAGTTACAGATGGGAAGATGACGGCGATGAGGATGACGGCGACGGTGACGGAGGGACGGGTTATCGTCATCTTATTGGGTGGGATTTGACGGCGGTGGTGGATTCTGGTTTCCTCCTCATCGCCGGAAAAGTCGCCGGTGGAGAAGAGAGGAAACAAAAACTAAGAAAATAAGGTAATTTGATATTTTGGGGCTATCTGGTTTGATAAATCCAAAATCAAAATCTTTCCTCTTAAGCAAATGGGAGTCTCACCCACTCGGTTTGACGCATCTCATCAAACCACTCCTTTTGAGTGACACGTGTAACGTCCAAGTGGCAGAAGTCGGCGTCCGTCCACGTGTCACGCAAGTGGATGTAGTTTTGAGGAGGAGAGTTCATGAGATTAACTCGGCTTAATTAATCCTTTCTTAATCTAATGAAAATTCAAAATTCAAAAGCAGCGTTAAGCGGTCAATCCAAGGCTGCGCAGCGAGAGAGTGACGGCGGGTTCGTTTCAGTCCTTGTTTTGACTGGCTCGAAGCTGCACCCACTACTTCAGCTTTGAACCCATGACCAAGCACTTGATAAGGTCCATGATAACATGTAAGCGGTTTGATCGGTATCGGACTCGGGGCCCCAATTTGATCAGAGATCTTTTTTGGGTTTTTACTTAAAAGCCTTGTATGTGTGGCTTCGGTCGGGTGGGATGTGGTAGGACAACTTAAAGAGTGCCTAAAGTAAGAATGTCATTAGGGCTGACACATCACCACCAAAAAATTGATACAAACTTTTTTGGGGAGGTTTTTCACTTTTTGACACTGATGTGTCAGACCTAATGTCATTCTTACTTTAGGCATTCTTCAAGCTGTCCTACCAAATCCAGAGCCCGCTTAGGTGGGCTCAAATTCTAAAAGATAGTTTTTTTTTTTTTTTTTTTTGTTATGAAAACATTAATCACATGCTTAAAAATACTACCCATATGGAAGTGGGTCCATGTTAGGTCGAGTGATCCATTTGGACCGCGTTGGACCACTGGTCCAACTTAGCATTTCCGTGTTGGGCTTTCACCATGTGGTTCTACATGGTTCACATTGCAGAACTCAAGAAATCAGAAGGAGCCTCACCTTTACAAGTGAGTTGCCATGAAATTCCGCAGCTTGTCTACTTGAAAGGGGGCCCAGAATTCATTTTCTTTAGACAAGTACATTGCTTTCATTATGACAAATGATATCGGTTGTCTAGAAGCAAGACCACCACCATTGACCTGTCCTAATTTTTTTTTATTTTTATTTTTTTATTTTTATTTTTTTGGTGGTGGGGGGAGCATTCCAGTGCAACTAAAGATTCCATGTCAATGCCTGGATTTAAATCTAGATAGAAATCATTGATTGATCGATGATGTGGAGCCCGTGGCCCTCAACAATGGGGCTTGGATTATGTGAGAACGAATCTCATGAGAACCGTGAAAACGGCACCAAAGGGGCTGATGCATTACCGAAAAGTGATTTGCACTTTTTGGGAGGCACTTATCACTTTTTTGCACTGATGTGTCCGTATCATGATGCCGTTTTCACAGTTCTCACAAGATTCGTTCTCAACTAATTTTTAGTGTCAACAATGTGTGTCACGGCTCACTAGACTTGCAACCTAATGAAACAAAATCTAACGTGGTAGGCAACAGTGCAACACATCAAAAAGATGTAACATGACAAAGGATTTGAGTCATCTCGAAGTTAAATGGAGGGATATCACACTAGTTCTTTTCCAAAATGCGGCATAGTGGTTAATAAAAGGTTTTTTTGATAAATAGATAACATTTGTGTATCACATCATATATGATACACTTTCCATTGACTCGTATTTACTGAGGTTCCCTTTGTTAATCACTGGAATATAAGTTTTGCAAAAATAGTTGTAAAAATGAAAGAAGTAATTAGAATTGATAATCAAGAGATATCTCGAAATGATTATTTTTGTTATCTCAGTTCAATCATGTATAAAGAAAGATGTTTATAGAATTAAAACATGATAGTTAATGTGGAGAAGTATTTTGGAGTGGTGTATGATAAACAAATACAATTAAAATTGAAAAAAATTTTAAAAAAACCAACTATGAAAACAAACATATTCTATAGAGCAAAATGTTGGATGGTCAACAAACAACGCATACATAAATAAGTATAACTGAAATGAGGATGTTGAGATTGTAGAATGGTAATATTAAAAATGATAAAATAATGAATGAATCCATTTGTGGAAACTTGTTTAGATATAATACAAATATATGATAAAATTAGGAAATGTTAACTAACATAATTTGTTCAAGTGCAGCAAAAACCAAGGACTATGCCGACAATAAGATAAGACAATACAAATTGAAGGTGTTAGAAGGACAAGAGGAATACCAAAATTATCCTAGGATAAAATAGTAAGGAAAAACATGATAACTTGTAAATTAACAACAAATAAGATTCGTGTAACCCGACTCCAAATAGTTGGGATTTAGGACTGTATTTTTTTTTTCTTTGGTTATTGTGTCAATTAGACTTGAGATTATTCAAACCCATCAATGACATTACATGGGATAAATAAAATACTAATGTATATTTATCAAAATACTTTTATAGGGTACATCGTCCCTAACACCTTTTTGACATATCACATGCCCATAAATAATGAATTTTTTTCTCCATTTTTCTGGTTTAAAGACAAAATTGACCTAGTCCACGTCCACACGTAGAGATTGGACCAGTGTGAAAGGGTGGAGAAGAAAGTCTATTACATCGTATTGGTGGTGGTGGTATAGGGACAGCGTACCTAACAAGGGTATTTTGATAATTATATATTATACTTTGTTTCATGTTTTTTCTAAGAACTATTCTGCATGCCCATTGACAATGGACATGCTTCTCGTCCGGTCAACACTGGAGTGGATCCGGACTCATCGCACGCTAGTATTATTACCCTAACTGCCGTGAGTTTAACGGAAAGAAACAATAATAATAGTAAATGATTACCGTTACCGTTGAACACAACTGAACGCAGTCAAGGGCTTTTACGAAAGTAAGATTCACGACTGAACAAAATCAATCCTAGATTTCTTTGCTTTCCATCCATGCCCTCATGTTGTTTATTAAGTAGATCACTTTTATCAAAAGGTTATTTTTGTCTTTTCGTCAAAGGCCATTCTAAGTTTCTAACCAATTTCAGCCCTATGGTCTTGTCTAGTTGCCTTGAATTGGATAGAAAATAATAGAAAAGAAAATCCCACAAGAATAGAAAGGAATAGAATGTTGAGAAAACAATGAAAAAACTAACTTTTCATGGCAATCAGACAACTTAAAATGATTTTCTTGAGGAAACTTTGCCAAGAATTATGAGAAAACTTGATTTTCACGGCCACCAGACAAGACCTATATTCCAAGGATGGGTTCTAATCATTTCCATTTCATGAATGGAAAGAAATTCACTAGTTTCAATTAGCATGCCACATGATGCCTGACAAGAGGTATTTTGGTAAGGAGGTGTTTTAGGTGGGGATTGAGAGTGATAAAAGAGGTTGTTTTATTAAATTCGTACAATGAATACTTATGTGTCTTTACCAAGTTATGAGTACTTATGTGTATTTACTAAGATGTCCTTGTCGTGTCATGTAATTCGGGACTGGTGGGACTTCTCTCCATTTGAAATAGAGATAATTCAATGTGGTACAAATAATGAACTATAGTGGCAATGGGTCAGGCTGAATGACCAATGTGAACATGAGCAGTTACTAGTGAAATTGAATATAGCAGTCTAAACCTAGGGGTAGAAGAAGAAAAAACTGCTATTCCAAAAGATCTAGCTAGGTTCACACCTGTTAGCTAGCTTGTCAGAGTCATTATTTTATTTAGATATAGGCTTGGTGGTTAATCCTATAACAATTTAGTGGTTGAGGGTGCAAGTCTTTAAAATTGTAAACTTTCACAAGAGGGTGAACCATGACACATTTCAACAAGCTCATTAAACCAAACTACATTAATGAATAGGTCCTCATCTTCAGAATGTTCTTGATGTAATGATTATTATAAATGTGCCTTTATCTATTTGCCCAAAAGCAGAAAAAAAAAAAAAAAAAAAAAAAATGAAGCCCTGATTACATTTAAGATATTTATAAGAATTAGAAAATTTATGAGCTTCTCCAAGAGAAATGGCATGGTATGGTCTCTCCCTTGGGAGAGATAGGGTTTCAAATCCCATAGATACCAATTTCACAATGGATTGTATTGATGTTTGCCCCTGCACCAGTGACAGTTCAGGGTTTCCATGCGGCAGCAGGCCTGTGTGGCCCCACCCAAAAAAAAAGACAATTAGAAAGTTTAATAAGTTTTTTGAGAAGTGATAATGAACTTGCAATATGATTCAAAATTATTTAATGCTATATATTTTTCATGTTATTATTTATGAAACTTCTACACCACAAAACTAAACAAAATGGTTAAGAAAGAAATTATAGGACATTAATAAAATAAACATGAATAAATACATGCTCTAAATTCTGTATCGCCTTATTATTTATGGGTGAAGCTGTTTTTACATCCTTTATTTTAAATAGAAATCCTTTTGAGAAAATTTTAAAACTCCTTTCAAACTTTGGTTTTCTAAAAAATCAAACCTTAGTTTTCCTAACATTTGGGTTGTTCTTTCTTATTTCAGAAACTAAATAAAGAAAGAACAAAAACAAAGTAAAAAAACATATATGTGTATTTGATAGTTAGGAAGCTCGCACTAAGGCTCATAGATTTATTTATTTGTTTGATTTTTTAAGTAATGAAGGCTTTCAGATTTAATTAACAATTATATTAGAATCTTTAGAGACAAAAACATAAACAGATTTATAAAGTTGTCATCTCTTGTAATTTTAAACTCATTGATGCCATTAATATGTTCATAGCAGGTTTAATGACTCTTCTGGTATGAGTATTTAACCGTTTGTTGAAGATGTGTTAAATTTTGGTGCCAATCTAGAACTTTGTGTCAGAGACAACTTAAAATTTTATCTTTCAATTTTCTAGTGGAAGATATGGGGGAGGTTGATTTGATACTATGGACCAAAATAATAAGAAACAATTGTGGCTTGACTTCAATGCAAGATCATTAAATTGAGAAAATAATAAATTTAATCATTTTGATTGTAAGTCAATCTACACCCTATGTGATCCAAATATCAATTAGAAGAAAGATATGGAACGATGTGATCTCCAGCTAGAACATTCAAGGACTATAAGTAGCTTTACCTGAACAAATAATGATGTAAGTAATGCATGAGTTTGGTAGATATACAAGCAATCGGAATAAAGGACAATGGGATGCGACACCTAAAGCACTTAAATATGTTAGATTATTAAATTTGCATTATAATATTGAATGTTTCCTACGCTAGTTAAATGATACAATGGTTCTAGCTGCAATATAGAAAGTGTAAAGAATCAAAATCTTTGCAAGCAATGTGATCTCTCTGAGAGATTCAAAAATAAAATGAAGATACATATCATATCACCCATTCTACTATAAAAGAAGAGTTTATTGTTCTTGTTGCGGCATGTAGAGATAAAATGTGATTAGGAATTTATTGATAGATATATCAATATGGGTTAATCTAATTCTTGTAATCATTACTTATTGTGATGGGCAATGTAGTCTTGTACTAGCAAATAGCAACATATACCATAGAAAATCTAAACATATTCGTCTAAGACACAATTGTGTTAGAGGATTACTCAAAGTTGAAATAATATTAATAGATTTTGTAAGATTAGAAGAGAATTAGTTGATCCACTAATAAATGGCCTTTTCGGAAAAATGAAACAATAACATTACATAGTGTGGGCCAGATTAAAGTCTATAAGACGAGTTACCAATAATGGATATGAAGAAAGCAAGTTCTAGATCATGTAAATATGAAGAAAGCATAACCTTCTATGTTTTTTTTTTTCCGATAAACTAAGAAGGCATAATCTAAGGGTTCTAAATTACTCCACGACTTTAAGTCAAGGTGTAATGCAAAAGCACCAATAATGAACTCACATATTTGAATTTGGAAGTGTGACCGCTTCTCATAAGGTTATAGACTTGTTTTAAAGCACTCGTGAAACCTAGACTTAATCACAAAGCTATTAAGGTGCTAGTATAAAAACAACACCAAAATATAAGAGGTTGTAGTATGTACCCAATGTGTCATATAAATTCTTAGTTCAAAACAATATTATATAAGTTCTTAGTTCAAGAGGATATGTAATTGGAGAGTTGGATGAACTTTGATATGTACTAAGTGAAGGTTCAATCTACATGACACCTTCTTTTATGCACTATAATCCAATCTGACCAATATTTATTTATTTTTATTATTTTAAAAAAGTTTGGGTTAAATTCATATGATCACAACCACTCAAAAATAATAATAATTAATGTCTCCTTGACCATATTTTTCTCGAGTAAAAGTGAATCAGGTTGGATTTTGACATAAAACCAAGGGCAGTGAAGAGCTCTCTCGTATTAGGGGATGGTTTTAACTATAGAATGGAGGCATTTATGCCGATTTAAGGTGGGGTATGGGTGTAAAGTTGATCCCATTTATTAAACACCCTTTAAAGTCGCTTTTTGAATCAACCCCACCTCCCCTTCTAAAAAGAAACAAATATAATAATAATTGTGGATGTTCGCACAGGTATTCAAATGCACGGTTGTGCTAATTCGATTATAGTATGGCAAGGTGAAAATTAGAGATTGTTTTTGTTTTTTCCTGTCATCAACCCAAGGCAGAGAATAAATAAGAACTACAAAGTCAGGGTGGATCTTTTTCAAAATAATAATAATAATAATGAGGCAGAGAATAATCAGGTTTTGGTCTTTTAACCCCTAAGATTTGGCTTAACAAACAACTAAAGTCCTCCCGCATGCAGGGGGACATGTCACTTTGAAAAGTGAAAATACCCCCCCCCCCATAAGTGTAAATCACTTCTCTGACATGGTGTGTTCCCCCCGCATGCGGGAGGACTTTAGATGTTCGTTAAGAGGGAGCACCAAATCCACACCAGTCTTTTTCACTTAAGAGACACCATCACCAAGTGCCATGTCTACATTGCGAAGTGACATGGTGTGGCATGGCAATAGTAATAAGCTTTGTGCCGTTGTGCAAAATGCACATATCCATAGTCTCATTTCAGAACCAGTAGGTACATTCCAACAGTTTTTTCTCCCCTAATCCTACTCTGAGAGCGCTTTTCACCTCTTTTTTCTTTTCCCTAAATTTTGTATTGGAAAGGTAAATTAGCTGGCCTAACATGAGGTGGGGGACTACTAATAAATACTAAAAAGGTAGCACGAATTGTTAATTGATCAAGTGGTGTCATGTTCGTACGGACTATTCCTAACTATCAACCTTACCTTCAATGTTTCACTTTCCCTAGGCCTACTGCATTGATCTTGTTTTCTTTCAAGGTCGAACTGTCGATGTAGAAGGAACCCAGCATGTGGAAACACATTATATAGACACTGAAAAGGTTGAAAGTTGAAAACTTTATTCTTCACTGTTGCTAAGGAAAGAGAAGGCAACCAAGTACAAGCAGATCAACATGAAAGTCATCAAGATCGAATCGCATACTTTCATGGTCTCCAAAGCCAGCTTGCCTGTGAGGGATGCCAACTACGTGTATTGAGGACCACACAGATGGCCACCTGTTTACAAGGAATACAAGAGCCTTCCTGGCTCAGATTGAAGCATCTAATCCACTTCTTGACATGATAAATGAAGGAGCATAGTTGGTGATTTATTTGTTTATCAAGTAAACTTTGTGGGTACTTTAGCAAGCAACTTATAGATGAACCAAGACAAACCTGTCTGGTTACACAGATGTTTAAAGGAATAAAGTTGGCAAATATGTAC
This sequence comes from Platanus orientalis, assembly GCA_025762735.1. Taxonomy (NCBI): domain Eukaryota; kingdom Viridiplantae; phylum Streptophyta; class Magnoliopsida; order Proteales; family Platanaceae; genus Platanus; species Platanus orientalis. The sequence continues at coordinate 13,947 of JAOXJP010265603.1, forward strand.
TTTTCAAGTTCTGTCATATTAGAGTTGCTTTTGTCCGAGTGAACTCAAATCCAAGTTTACATATGTGTCTAGGGGTTTAAATCAACTATGGAGTCAGAAACCAAGGCAAGACAATGATGACCATTATTTTGTGCAATGTAGAAACTATAATAGGTCCAGTAAAAAAAAGGTCTTCTTTCTGCTTTTTTCACCCTTCCAATTTCTGTTTCTGAAAGTAATCTTCAAAGGGCTTCATTCCCCTCTGTTCTTTTGCATTTTTCCATCCTTCACTTCCTGTTGGATATCTTTTGTTACGAGCATTCATCCAAATTGATAGGTTTAATGGCCGTTAGCTACATTTGTTGAGCTCTTTCTGACTCTTAGAAGAATGGCCATTTACTGCATTTTTGTTACAAGCATTCTTCCAACTTGTAACGTTGCATGCAAATTTTATAATGGAGATCCTGTGTCATCTTGTGAGCAAGCATGTGACTATTGATCATAATGTGTTAGCTGTAACTCAGTAATTGGTTTGTCTTTATGCAACAAATAACTGCTGCAGATAGGGAGATACCAAAGTTATGGATAGGATTCTTGAACCTGACAAAGCCTTAGTCTTCCAGTTTGTTGCTTCAGGTGGGTCCTACTTGCTACTCTGCATATTGAATAACAATTACAGTCTTTGGAAGCCTCCAAAAACTGAGAGTTTCCAACAGATACTGCTTCCTTCACTCATATCATGTCACAGACACTATTAATTTGTTAGTTTTGCTTCTTGTTGTTTTCCCTAGCTGCTGGTAATTGCAATTCACATACAAAATATACAAAAAAAAAAAAAAAAAAGTTAACTTACAGACAATAGTTGTATGTTGATACTGAAAAAGAAAAATAATTGCAAAAGTATGTTGTCATGCTGACATGGCCTTCTAGGTGTATTTTCAAACTCCAATCACACGAGATAATACATATAATATTTTTCTCTGGTACCATATTGGAAACAATAGTTTTGGAAAAATATATGAAACTCTTGAAGGTGAACTTTGCAATAATAATAATAAAATTTACATGTATGGACCAAAAAAAAAAGCATGTAAAAGAATACAATACTATTTTAAGTGTTAAAATACCCCTAAAAGACTATGCCTCTCTCAGATCTCCATTAAAGTTGACACTGTCATAACCAACTTGCCTAAAATGTATTTTAATCTTCCTCCCATTGCAGGGCACATCCAGTAGCTGATCTACTGTTATATACAAATATTCTAGTGAATTATCGGAAAAAAAAATATTCTAGTGACCTTTAAAGGCTAGTTGACATACTCATAGAAGACAAATTTATAAGAAATAGCATGTCTTCCTACATACTACAAGCAATATCATGGTATAGCTTCCAATAAAATCAGCTCCAAAAATTCTATGAACATCTATGAAAAATTCAAAGCTATCTCCCTGTATTTTACCTTGGGATTTCATCTTGAAACTAAGAATTATTTCACTATTTGATGCAATGAAGTTACCTGCAGCAGATGTTCAATGAAGTGTGTTCAATCTTCTATCTATGGTGACCCTATTTGGATTTCCAATTTTGTGACATCAAATGTCTAAGGAGAAGAATGCATGGATTTCTGCTTCTGGTTAGAGATATATGTAGGATAGAGTTTTTAAGACAAATAAGAACTGGATTTTGATGCCCATGTTACGTTGTCACGGCCAAATTTTTCTCTGTAAAAAAACCATGCAGCACCCAGACCATCATCTAGCCAAGGACAGCCTAAACGTCATTCAAGTCTTTCTCTAACCCACCAATATGCCCTATATGCACTGACTAATACATCCGCTCGACCAGCTTCATTGTGCCTTCATGATGTTCATGCCATTCGCAGGGTCCCTCATATCGCCGTTGCCTACTAGCTAGCTTCGAACTGTACTAAGCCAAGCGTACGACTAGTCAGCCACCTCAATGCGCACACCATGCCATCGAGACATACCTCAAACGACCACAGAGCTCCTAGTTGTCCCTCCATGTAGCACTGAAAGTCCAACACATTCCTTAAGCTGCTGCCAAAAACATTAAGCCCACTAACGTGCATGCCACCCAACAAAGGCACTATGACTTTTTTGCGAGAAGTCACCCCACATCTTACCTCACCACCAAAGTGGCCATCTTGAACCAAGCCAGGATTTTGCCTAGCACCAAGACAAGGCACACTTGAACACACAGGCCACAAGATAGCCAACTCGGTCACCAACGTGCCACTAGTGTCACATATGGCATGCTAGTAGTGCCCACATAGATAGCCTCTAGCTTGAAGCCAATGTGCAGTGCTGCCTGCACTAAGGCCCTAAGCACTGTCCCTAGGGGGAAACCAACCCCTAAGGGAACCCAAGGCAGCTCTTCCAAGAAGCCTAGAGTTGCCCCCAACCCATGTTGAGGATGCCTTGCAATTTAAACCTCATACGGGCTAGAAGCATGTCGCATGGAGCATTGCCCATCATGCCACCCATGCCTCCTTACATGCCACCATGCCCATGCCAACACCCATAGCTTCCATGCCCATGCACGCGCCAAAAGATATGTCCATGACAATGTGGCCATCCTTGTAACAGTAAAGGTGAACCAATTTCCAAACCAATCATTGATGTCTCTCCATCATCGAGAAGAATTTGACTTCAATAGATAAGACTCACTCAGTTTCTTAAATGTTTTGTTCATCTCTTCTTAAAAACTAAGAATTTACATCCTTCATGGTTGGATTTTTAAATCCTACATGAGTGCTGCATCAGAGTCTATTTATCTTTCCAAAACAAAAATCATTAATATAAAAAAACTTGCGGTCAGTGGATGTCAATTCTATTATAGTTTATAGGCTTTTTCCATCAACATATACAAGAAGACCTGTAGTCCCTTTTTTTCCCTTCTAGATGTCGGTTGTCATCATCAATTCCTTGAAGGCGTTATTAATCCAAAAAAAAATTCCTTGAAGGAAAACTCTCAACATGACTACGATTGGCATAACAGACGGATACACGGACCAATTCTCTGTAAGTTTCCATACAAGAAGGAAATTTTTTATTCAAACTAATAGAGTTATCCTTGTATACAGGGAAACAAAATAAATAAGTAAGCAATTAATAACAGTTAAAGTTGCAACCTTTGCCATCCTAGTAACCTGCTGTTGAGACTAAAAGAGATGAGATTTTTTAATTTTTTTGGTAACCAGACTGTAGGAGATAGACTTTAGCGTATAAAAGACTGATCTGGATGACTGGACATGAATTGATTACACCTAAGGTTAACGACAGAGTAGTCCATTAGCAAACCTTAGGGTTCCGGTTAGAGGTGATTAGGATTGACTTAAGACTTGGTAAGTTTGTATAAAGGGCAGTTGAATATACCAAAGAAACAAATCTCAGAATTAATGGTTGATATGTGGGACAGTACTAGACCACTACTGAAAGCTGTATAGCCGTCATTTATCAGATAAAAACAGAAAGCAGCTGTGACAAAGCATAAAAAGATATCACTAAAGAAGAAAAGTGACTTAGGGAATGGTACAAGAAATAGAGAAAGGAAAACAGAATATAAGATTACTAAACCGTAGAGAGAAGGGAACTGGAGAATATAAGAATAGAGATAAAATAGAGAAGTGAAGGTCGAAAAATAAAAAGATAGATGAGTGATGTAGGAAAATCAGTCAAAGGATGAATTGATTTCTACAGAAAATTGATGGGAGGAATAGGCTCTCGGTTAGGCTGAAATTAGGGAAGAAAACAGGGTGTTATTTTGCATAATATGGTCACACGTGTTGGCTTAATGGTCTTAACAGAAAGAGACTGATTTAGAGGTGCAAATCTGAGGGCAGGTTAGTACTCAGAATACATATTGGCTGTTAAGGAATATAGGTAACAATGTTCAGATCTGGAACAAAACAGTAGGCGATAATGGGGTGATCTGAGGAGATGTAGGGTTGTCTAATGGGTTATTGGACTGGAATTTAGGCTCAGAAAATTGCAACAGATTAGAGGTGTGATTCAAAGCTGCCACAAGGCCTAGATATAGGTCTCTTTGGTCTGCAACAAAAGGACCACAAGGAGGGACAGATTCATGGGTTCTGCAGAGAATATTCTTGAAGGGTTTTGAAAGGACAGCAGAGGAGGGTGTAAGGCTGCCTCAGGGTTATACAGAGATGAGGGAAGAGTTTTATAACAGGGAATTAGAAGAAGGAAGGAGAAGAAGATAGAAGAGAGAGAGAGGATTTTACTCCAACTTGTGGAGAGAGAAGAAGTTGGGCCGCAACCCACACTCACACATTCACATGTAACAAATTCAAATCACCAATTTTTATTGCCAACTGTGAATTGCCTTTATAGACTTACATGGATGTAAAAATAAGATTCCTAATCTAACCAGATTTCCTATTTCCTAGGACTCTACCTTTGACCAAACTTCCTAAATAAAAGACTCCATTATAAACCAGTTTCCTAAACCAAAACAACTACCAAAATAGGAAAAGATTCCATACCCAAAAAGGACTCTTAAATCCCAAACTTCATGCTTATACAACCAGCTGTATGTGGGCCTTATTTTGTTGACTTTTGACAGTCCAAAACAGGGTAAAATCAAGGCTGGTAGTGTACTCCAACTCTCTAAACTTTGGCAATAATTTTGTCTTATTACATCACATTCCCTAGACTTCAAATAATCACAAATAAAACCCCTAAAACAGAAAGTTAATTCTACTCTATACTAGACTCCACACATAGGGGCTATCCATGGTCCTCTAGTTTATTCTTCTTGACAAAATATGTTCCCCCATCAATGAGTAATCGTGCTACTTCATATATAAGAGAACTTGAAAGGGATCAGCACCATTAAGCTTCATCCAGTTGGAGTCACAACCTCGGGAAAAGATATCATAACCCTTGCAATATTGCAGTAGCAACATAAACAATAGAGCTTAACAGGGGGGAAATTTAATAAGGAGATCATATGGAGGTGCTGGATAGCAACACCCATGTACTCATTTTCTACTCATACTATAAACTTAATCTACAATCACTTAAGTCTCTGAACTGTTCTAGAACGAACTCACCAAACAACTAAACCTAATACAGTTCAAGACTTCTAATGAGCAAACTTATTTTCTAGGCAATCTAGTTACTAAGAAATGAAATCCAAACTTCTTAGGATTGTCAATGAATCTTGCAGAATATATGGAACTTTTGTTATTAATTAATTAGTGGGGCAGCGGGTTTATTGGTGAAGACCAGTCTACTCTTTTTTGAATCTGATTATTCTTTCAGTATAATTGATTCTCTTTATGATGGTGATCACTTCTCCAAAAGTGGAAAAATTGAGGAAAGTATGATGAGAGCCAGACTTTCCATTATTTCATTTTTTTTTCTATATTATGCAAAAGGAAAATTTGTCAACATGAGAAAGGAACAGGAGTGCATGTTCAATTAGGTTATGCAAGCTTCTCCTTTTATAAAAAGCAATCCAGAAACCAGGAATATTAATAGTAATTAGGAGAAATTGGAGAAGCTTGGATATAATAATTGGGCCTCGAATGTGAGGAAAAGTTATGGTGAAGTGTTGTCCTTGCATATTTCATTCTCCTACATGCTTGTCTTCCTTATTGGATAAGTAACTGTCGAGGTATTTTTAAGTTTTTTGATAAAAGCTTGTGTATTGGGTCAGGGTCATAATTTCCTAGAGTTGATTACAACAAAATGAGACTTGTATCGATCAAATCCTTTAACTGGGGGAATCCTGAATACAAAGTCAACTTCGGGATGATGGTTCCATCACGAACTTAAAAGATCATTTCCAATTGGGTTGTCACTTTGATTTTGATCAAGGTTAGGCATCAACATAGAGCTGCTTGGAGAAGCTGTGCGGCAAAATTTCTTAGGAAGGACAAGCTGGATTGCCTCAAGTTTCCTGGACAGTTCCTCAAGATAGATCAACACTGAAAAATCTAAAGAATGAACCTGGTAATAATGAAATATACTTCTGGTGAAGACTGATTGTTGACTTGGTAGTAAGATTATACATTGGTGTTGCCAGAGATAACACTTTTTCCCTTTTAGGGTTTTGTTTTTCGTAATATGGCATTGTTGAAACTGCTGAAGGGTTCCCAGTAAGGATGGCTGGATTAGAAGGGATCACAAAGGCCAACGTTTGGTCACTTTAATCTTCCACCATTTGACAAAACTGTGACATAGAGTGTGGAGAGGAAACTATTGGTTGGTGAATTGAGCACTCTGCCAACTGCTACAGAGGAATTGAATTCACTTGTATATGGGAATCGCTGCCCTGCATATATTTGTAATCTAGAGGCAGTTTGAGATATTTATCAAGATTACATGAAATGGATGATATAATGGCCTGATTCCTACAAGTTTGATGAATGATAAATGGCGACTGCCTGTATATTAGGATGGTTTTTTTTTTTCTGTCCTGGGAATCTATTCTAGAGAAATGTCATGGTCACAAACGTGCCTGAGTAGCATTCAGAAGCCTGATACAGACTCTGGTCCACAAAATTCCAGGTCATCCCTTAGCACCAAATTTCAACTTTGGTACTTGGAAATGTATGGGAGACGATGGCCTATCATGGTTAACTAAACTTTTTAATAAGATATTAAGAACTAAAAAAATCCCAGATGAGTGGAGGAAAAGTATTAT
>JAOXJP010265614.1:0-20616 GCA_025762735.1 Platanus orientalis
GTGATATATGGTAAAATTTCACCCAATCATGTATCGAAAAGACCAAAATCATGGTGATATATGGTAAAATGCCTTCATGATCAAAGTAGGTCATTATCACTTGTAACAAAAAAAAAAAAAGGATTAGCATAAATTTTAAATGTCTTGATCACTCAAATATATGATTAAAATAACCATCTAGATTAGAAGAAGCGCTTGACTAAAAGTTATAAAACTTGGGTTTCAAATTGACAGTGCACATGAAGGATTTGCCATTATCCAACATATAGTGACATCCTGACCAGGACTTATCTCAATAATATTAATGTTCATGATCAAGCTTAACACACAAGAGGAAATAAATAGAAAATGTAACTTTAAATCGGTGTACCAACCACGGATCTATTCTTTAGGTGATTGATTCATCGTGTTGTAGGATGATTATGCTGCTAAACCTAGATACCCATGAGGAATGAATGATAATGAATTCACACCAATGAAAAAGAGGAGGAAAAAGAGTATTTGTGTTATGTTGGAAAAGAGAAATATAAGAATGGTTGAATATGAGAGAAATAAAAGAAGAATAAGTATATTTATGGGAATGCATTTTGATCATATGCTTTAAGAGAGACATTTTTGTAAGAGAATGAGAAAGGTTTTTTAATAATAAAAACATGGATAAAATATAATTGTATTTATTAGTGTATGTTGGTGGGATGTTTTAGGGGAGAGATTTTATGTAAGAGAATAAGAAATGTCTTTTTTTTTAATAATCAAAATGGATAAAATAAGAAACTATCTTTATAGGGCATTTTGGTATGACGTTTTAGGAAATACATTTTATTTAAGAGGGGTGTGCATGTAGATAGAGATTTAAAATGATAATCAATTAGGGATTGATATAGAAAATGAAAGGGGTTTGAGAGAATTTTAAGAAATTTAATTTAATTTAATTAGAGAGAAAATTTAGGAAATGAAATGTTAGGACTCTAATGCACATGGAAGGTAGAAAATTTAGGAAATGAAATGTTAGGACTCTAATGCACATGGAAGGTGGGAAAATGTGGATTAATTAGAGATAATGATAATGTTAAATATATAATAGGAAACTTGATGGTATAATAGTAATAATATATACATTTATTAGAAATAAATTTGTGTGTATATATATAACATCATTAAAATTGTACTTACTTATGTGTAGCAACAAAATTTAAAAGAAATAAATAAGAAAAAAAAAGATAAGAACATTTAAAGAAATCATTTAATTAGGAATTAAATGAGAGAAAGAATACACAAGTGTGAAAGAAGCATGTGTAGGAAAGCAATGGGGCTGTCCACATCAAGATCCTTTACTTTGGTATATAATAATATATATGAGATGAGATGTATGAGTAAATTGACATTAAATATAATTAAAGAAGGGATTTAGGGACATTACAGAGGATTTTTATCAGGGGGGATGGGACTAAGTAGGGTAAGAAACATAGGTTCTCACATGTATGGTGCATATGTGTGAAGGGAAGCAAAGAGAGTTGCCACATCAGATTTTTTTGCTTTGGTATATAATATAGATGGGAAGTGTTTGAATGAGTCGTACGAAAGCGCTTTCAATTGTCATTAGAGGTCGGCCAGCAAATATCGAACAAATGAAGTGTTTAGTTTGAGCTTTTTTGCTGTGGTGGGTGGTCGAGAGAAAGCAAAAAGGTACTGGAGCAACCAACGAATGATGAGCCGTTGGCATTGAGTGACAATTGCTTTCCCCTTTCTTCCTCCCTCCCTCTCTCTCATTCATTTTTATTTTCTCATTTTTCAATCACACTTCGTTTTCACAAAAACCTACAAAGTTCAAGTTCATCTTTAGCAGTAGAGTTTGAGTTCATCTTCAACGGCAACAAGGCCTACTAATAGACTAAAAAAGGACTAGTAATACCTTCTTCGGCTTGCCCGAGATAATGGTATGTTTCGTGAATCACCAAAAACTTCTTTCATATACACCGATATTGGAAATGGTTCTTGGCCACCTTTGATGTGGTTTACTATGTTTCTTATTTCATATTCAAAGCTGTCGCTCTTGTAATTTTTTTTTTGTACATGTGTTTAAAGTCAGCCATGGGGACTCGTCGAAGGACCTTTTGAGGACATGCTTGCAGGCAAAATAGTGATGTAGATTTGAAAGTTACAAGAGATTTATTTGCTCATATGAAATAGCTAGGTTTCACATCGAAAATTCACATACAATACTCTAATTGATGGCATGGGAACCTTGGACTATTGGAGGAAGCTATATGTAATTTTGGTTTACTCTTGATTCATCTTTACTTCTCTTACGGATGGAAATTGTAAAATGGGGAATATAAGTTGAGCTTTGGAGCTGGTTGAAAAGATGTTGCATACAAGACGTTTGATGAAATGTTGAGATAGGATATGAGTTCAAATAAAATTGCTTACTCGTCTCTAATGGATGGAACTTTTTTTATTTCTGTTCTTATTACAATGAATGTGAGCTTGAAGCTTTAATGAAGCTTATTTATTTTTTATTTTATTTCAAGGACATAATAGTTGAGGATGGTATTGAGCTTGATTTGCATGCTTATGCTTGTTTGACATGGGGGCTTTCTCAAGGTGGTGAACTACAAAGCTCAAACCAAAGTCTAATACTTGGCTCCATACATACCTGACTTAGTTGGAAGAAGCCAAGTCTCAAAACGTGATTACATTTTTAAATGCCTTGTTCATTAAGTTTCATTTATTTCATACCCAAAAGGAAAATACACAATACTTATTTATTGTAGATTCACTATAACACCTCTTTTAACTTGTGTATGTTTTAACAAAGAAAAAAAAACTAGTGTATATAATAGGACACCCTTTGTCAGGCATGCATCAAGTATTGATTGATACTTAGAGACCATGAAAGATATTAAATCCGTACAAGTTCATAGGTTTTAATATGTTTATTTATTTTTAATTCATGAACCCAATTATATTGTGGCTGAATTTTGTTGTTTTTATCTATTGTTTGCTAATTACTTGGCATTCTTATAAGTGACTGTTGTGATTCACGTTGTGCACTTTATTTGGTTAATCATATACTCAAATACATTTCAATAAGTGGGTCTGTGATTTTCATATAATAATTTTTTTATTTGTTTTTTTTTTAATTTTAATTTTGAGTATAAAATGTTTGAGTTATGTGTACTTCTTAATCACAGCTTTCCAAAACTATTCAAATTATTCAATGTACCTTTTGCTATTTTTCTACTTTTTAAAAGGAGCAAACCAAACAGTACAGTGCAGCTTGCAGTTTTCTCACTGCTACCACACCGCAACCGCAACAACAATAGTTTTCTCACAGCACATCCAAATGCCCCCTATATATACTAGTGAATGCACCTGTGCGAGCATGGGTGATTAGCCAAAAATGTATTTGTTGAAACAGATGGTGATCTCTAAATAATAATAATAATAATAATAATATTAATTTGAAAATAATTGAGAAGAAAAAAATGTCATAAGAGTGGGGTTGTGAAAGAAGTATGAGAGTGGGAGAGAGATGGAGAGGTGGAGAAAAGTCTAGAAGGGGATAAGAAGATAGAGTCTTACTTTTGAAGTTTGATATATGGATTCATCCAAAATCTTTAAATGAAAAGGGATTTTGGTTGAATACATTGATTCATCCCAAGATATTTATGTTGAAAATGTAATTTAAGGAGTTCATGAATATGAAATAAGGAAGAGAGTTAGACTGAAAATTAGAAGAATAAATAAAAAAAGAGAGATTGTTAAATGAGAGAGTTGAAAATGATTAGATGAAGGTTGTAATTTTCAATTGGTATTATGGTTAGGTTAATCATATAATTCAAAAGAGAGCAATATAATTCCAATATATTTACAAATTTATTTGAGAAATCATGAAATTGTTGAAATTCAATTATATTAGGATCATTGAAACAATATAAAGTGAATAACAAAATTTAAAAATTATCAATTAAAAATATATTTGTAAATTCTTTTGTTTACCCAATCTAAAGATGCTATATCCTTTTGGTTAGGTGAGGACATCTCTTGGCAATCAAATTCCTCAACATGTGAATAAATACTTCAAGATTTTTGAAGGGCCATAACTTGTATTCAAACATGAAAATATTAAATGGTTCAAGAGGAAATAAATTGCAAGTAAATAAATAAAAATAATAAAAGAGTAAAACATTTCCATGATATAGATATGCATAAATTGAACAAAGAAAAAAAAAGTAAGAGAAAACAAAAAATAATGAAAAGAAAAGATTAGCTAAATAAAAAAAAGGTTTTATTTGGTTTCAAAAGAATAATAATCAATATTCACTAAAATCTTTGTTTGGGTTCTTGAGATGAAGCTAAAAAGATTATAAGTGTTATAATAGGTTTCCTGACGAAGCCATCATAGATACTTTTTATAATATTTATTTGTTTGACATTTATAATAAAGTACTTTGTTCCATAATCACATGTGTATTATCTTATTTATGGACAATTGCTTGATCTCATGAGATGAGATAGGTGGTCCTAAAGTAACATAGTAAGATGTCGGACACATGAATTATGTGTGGAGAGATTTGACTATTTAATTCTTATAAGCCTGAAACCTTACATCTATGGGTGATCCTAGACACATCACTTAAAAGGTTGCTATGTGTAGAGTTGTCATATGATGGAGTGATGTAATCTCAATCACTGGAGTGAGACTCTAGACTTACATGTAGATGCATAATACAAATGCATTGAGGGGATCCATAATGAACACATTTAGTAAAACTTCGTTGTCAGTATAAATGATGTTCATAACTTACAGACTAATCCTTTGACAAGAGGGACTTGTGATTTTCTAAGTTATTTAGATTGATTATTTTGAGCTACCAACCAGTGATGCCTAATAAGTGGCTATATCATGGGTAGCTTGGATACTTAGCTTGATGTTTGAGAGAGCACAAGTTCCCAACAAGGAATCCACTGCCTTAATGATAGGGAGAATTATTCAATCTAGGATTAACATGAATTGATTAGACATGCAAATCTGGATCCAATGTTTTTGATAAAGTGTTTTTCAAAATAATTTTCAAAATTATATTAATTAAATAAATAAGTATTTTGAAAAAGAATTTATTAAGAAATATTTTTAATGTCCAATTGATCCATTAATGTCCTAACAATTATTTGCCAATGACCAAAAGGGTTTGATAGTGACTAGTTCATTGTCCTGAGAGTCATTGAGGGATATTGTACAGTGGAAGGATGTTTTTGTGAAAAGGTTTGTGAGGAAAGACCTTAATATTATATTCTTATCCTTGAGAGTTCAATTGTAACATGTCATAGGAGTTGTTTCAATTATTGGAGTACCTAGTTGTAATTATCAAATAGTTGAGTTCTTGATTGTAGTTTTGACTCAATTCAGGATGGTGGGTCCCATAAGCTTGTGGATAAGAGTCCCATAAGGATCCCACACCCCCTAGAGTTTATCTAACCTTTTCTTATCCCTATATATGAAGTTACCCATGATCAAATATGGTCTTGTAACAATTCTAGAAGTGGGAGAGGTGCAAAGAACTTTGGAGTAGGTGTGGAGACTTTAAAGACTGGGTTGGATTGGATTCTTGTGTCTGGTTAATTGATTGAGGTAATTCTAAACTTCCTTTAATATTATATCTCATAGATTCATATGGTGATCTTGGGAAAACATATTTAGATATGTGATTGATCAATGGACTTTACTAATTTTAATGTTCAAGAATGGTGAACTTCCAACATTTATTACTACCGAGGTGGATAGTATAGGCAATCTTGTGAGCTTCGTCCAAAATCTTCCTTTTGAGTTCTTTAACTTTGGGAACACAAAGTCAGCTCCCAAAACCTCAAAGTACCATCAACATAAAAGGATAGATTGGTTCTATCGCTGTTCCTCACTTCATTTGTGATCTTCATTAGTGTTGGATCAACAATTTTCTCTTGGTTTGATCAACCAAGATAGGCCACACCTTCAAGTAAGCGAATAACACATCAAGATCCTTCTCTTGGAGTTCCACATTTAAGACTTTCAATTCATGTAATAAGGCAGTCATCCCTATATTAAGACATGCGAGTGAATTAGAAGATTTTTGAATCAAGGCATTGGCTACCATGTTGTCTTTTCTAAGGTAGTTAATGGTGAAATCATAATCTTTGATGAGTTTTATCCATCTTCTTTGCCTCAAGTTCAACTACTTCTGTGTGAAGATGTATTTAAGGCTCTTGTGATATGTGAAAATCTCACACGTCTCACTATACAAGTAGTGTCTCCAGATTTTCAGCGCGAAGACAATGACTGCCAACTCTAAGTCATGAGTGGGATAATTCTACTTGTATGGCTTAATCTATCTTGACGCATAAGTGATCACTTTTCTGTGCTGCATGAGTTCACAACATAGGCCATTCCTAGAGGCGTCGTTGTAAACAACAAACCCTCCGGTTCCTAAAGGTAACATAAGAACTGAAGTGAATACAAGATGGTTCTTCAATTTTTGAAAACTCTTCTCACACTCATCACTCCATTTAAACTTCACATACATCTGGGTTAGCTTTGTCAACAGTCCTAAAATCTTCAATAAGCCCTCAATAAACCTCAAGTAATAACCTATCAAACCCAAGAAACTGCGAATTTCAATTACACTTGTTGGTCTAGGCCAACTCACCACAGCTTCAACCTTTTTGGGGTCAACAAGAATACCGTCCTTGGAGATAACATGACCCAAGAATGACACTCGATCTAGCTAAAACTCACACTTGCTGAATTTCATGTAGAGTTTATTCTCCCTCAAAGTTTGTAAAGTAATTTACAAGTGTTCTTTGTGTCTTTGGTGATTCTTGGAATAGACTAAGATGTTGTCAATGAACACAATGGTGAAATGATAAAAATTGCCTTAAACACCCAATTCATTAAGTCCATGAAAGCGGCAAGTGCGTTGGTAATCCCAAAGACATCACGAGGAACTTGTAGTGTTCATAACGAGTCCAAAATGCAGTTTTGGGTATGTCCTTAGCTCATACCTTCAACTAGTGGTATCTTGATCTTAGATCAATCTTAGAATATATAGTTGCTCCTTGAAGTTGATCAAACAAGTCATCAATCCTTGGGAGCGAATACTTGTTCTTGATTGTCACCTTGTTCAGCTGTTGGTAGTCAATGCACAACTTCATTGTTTCATCTTTCTTCTTCACAAACAACACCAGTGCACCCCATGGCAACACACTGGGTCTAATGAACCCCTTACAACTGTACCTTAAGCTCTTTGAGCTCTACTCATATAGTATAGAACTATGGAAATTGGTTCTGTGCCTAGAACCAAGTCAACTATAAAATGAATCTCACGATTTGGGGGTAAACCTAAGAGGTCTTCAGGAAATACATCCTTGAACTTCCTTACAACCGGTACATTCTTTATCGTTGAGTTATCATTTTAGTTTTCCATGACATAAGCTAGGTAACCTTGTCCTCCCTTGCATAGTATGTTCCTAACTTTGATTGCCTAGATCAAACATGGAAAAGACTCTTTCTTGGTCCCTTGAGAAGAGAACTTTGCTTAGTCACTTCATTGGTGTAACAATGGACCATGGCATGATAGGAAGCTAAGAAATTCATTCCCAAAATGATGTCAAAGTTATCAAGGTCAAGCAATATAAGGTCGATGATCAACTCTCTATCCCCAATCCTAAGTGTGCAAGTCTTACACATAAGTTTTACCAAACTAGTCTTACCCAATGGAATAGAAATAGTCAAAAGATAATCCATATGCATAAGTGTGGTGTCAACATGTTTCACGAAATTGTGTTCAACAAAAGAATGTGTGGATCCAAGATCAATCAAGACGCATGCATCATGGGAAAATAGTTGAAGTATACTTGCCATAATAGTCTTGGAAGCCTTTGCATCCTATTTGGTGACTCGTAGACTCTACCTCAAACCCTCGGCCTTTGATCATCGCCAACTTTCTTGGCTATGGCAGGTGTCTAAAGAAGTGGATAATCTTTGATCATATTTCCATCGTTCCCGTACTTGAATCAAGTGTCAGCTACCCATCTACACTGTCTTGCATGCAATTTATTGCATCTCTCACATACAATAGTCAGTGCTTTCACATCTAGCTTAGTCCTCCTCTGGTTCTTGGCCTAAGCAAAGTCACCTTGGTGAGGTGCCTCATTCACATCTCTCTTCTTACCCTTGTTGAGGATACTCTGTATCTCATCGCTCTCACACTCGGCAATGTGAGCTATCCCCACCACATCCATAAATCTATTATGTCTCAAAATGGACATGCGGAAGAGAATGCTAGGCCAGATACCTCACTAAAATTTTCTCACCTTCATGGCATCATCAGTGGCTATCTACAGAGCAAAATGGGCCAGCTCCATAAATTTGGCTTTGTACTAAAGCAGTGTCATGTTGCCTTGCTCCAACTCAAGAAATTCTAATTCTTTCTCCTCGCGCATACCAGGTGGAAAGAAATAGTCTTGGAATACCCTAAGGAATGTCTCCCAAGTTGGGGGCTCCTCGTACTCTCCAACTAAAGTGTCCCTCAAGGAGTTCCACAAATGCTTCACCTCGCCTTTCATCACAAACGTGGCTAAAGAAACCCGTTGGTTATCCAAGCTATCGATGACCCCAAAAATCTCCTCAAGCTACATCATCCAAGAGTCGGCCTCCATGGGGATTGTGGTTCCCTTAAAATCTAGTAGCCTTATCCTTTGGAAGCGATCAATCATATGGTTGTCCTTCCCAGCAACCCTCTCACATAGTTGTCTCTCGTAAGTGACATGATCCTTTATTATTTTGACCAAATTGTGTATAGTTCCTAAAACACCATCTAAACTCTCCCTTTCCTGTGTTGGAGTGGAAGATGACATTCTAGTACTCCTAGGCAGCATTGTGTACCTAGAATAAAAGAAATCACACACTTATAATCATAGAGAATTCTAAGACATGAAAAGAATAAACTAATATCTTAAGGCATGATTAACTATAAGATCCTCAAGTACAATCTAAAGTAAAGTCCTCAAATATAAGATCAAATATCAATGTAATACGATATAAGTTTACTTTTTCAAAACGTTTCGTTGTTTTCCATTTCATCTTTCTTTCAACTCTAATGTTCCAATAATCAATTATTCAATATAGTCTAAATCAGTAGACAATCTAAACTATATTCATCACATAATTCTATAGAATCTAAACCTGGCTACTCTGATACCAAGCTATTATGGCGCCGAGCCTAGACTCGGATATGGGATCTGTATGCGTCCTAAATCCAGATCATTACTTTACATTGATACGAAAACCATTATTCATAATATCTGATGTTCACATAACAATAGTCAAATCATGAGCTAAAATTCTAAGGTCCAATACTCTACAAATTCACAGTTCTAAATTACTTTAAGTTCATTAATTTCTATAATCAAAGTTCAATAGTTTGTGAAAACGTATTCACAATTCTTAGTTTGATAATTGTGGAAGCGTACATCAATATTCAATATATCTCACAATAGTCCAATAATCAATAAGTCGTAGCAGATAAAACTATAAGCCAATATAGTAAAGTCAGCGGTCTACATCAATGGGATGCCCTCTCACCCAAATCACAAACAAGGGAAATGAAATATCCATTATACCTAAAGTATGGACCCAAAATAAAAAGGTACTAAAACATGTCCAAAACAATAATGAAGAATAAAAGGAAAAGCTAAGGATCCCGTAGCAAGTTTCTCGAATGGAGAACCTGCAATAATAGTTAGTATTAAAAAGCAAAATGATTGAGTTAGTCCCAACTTATAAGCAATCTAAATGACTATAGACAATATGAAGCAAAGCATAAATCTGACTACTAGCATGCCCAAAGGTCAATATAGAATTGAACTGAGATCAAACTACTAATCACAATAATGCTAGTACAACTGAACAATAATCAAATAACAAACTAAAGTAAAAGGCCTAATACAAAGTTTTAAGTTCAAATAAAGAATCTGACCACAATTCAGAGTTCAATGCTAAACACCGAATAAGAATTGGTGTCCAAATAAATAATTCAATACAAATATCAAAGATCATAAATTTGATGATGTATGTTAGTTTCAACAGATCCGAAGTTTAATGATTTGGAGTATTCAAAGTTCAATGTTTTAAAGGTTCAAAGTTCACATGGTTCAAAGTGTTCAAAGTTCGATATTCGGAAGGTTCAATGTTCCAATGGTTCAATGTAAAGTAATCGTATGCTCTGGTCAACCCCACAGTTAAGGTCTTGATCTCGTGCCAAACCCCACGAGTAGGACCAATGTCCTTGTTGTAACCCCAAGGGTAGGGTCTTGATCTTCTAATAATGCCAGAAGTAGGGAAAATATTCATGAAACAAAGAGCATGTTTGAAATACTTTCACACTTAGCCTTGTGAGTAAGCCCAAAGAGTCAAGGACACACTTAACCCGGTGTCAAGGCCCATAAAATCGATGGTCACACTTAGCCTTATGACGGGGCCCAAAATGGGTCAAAGGTTCAAAGTTCAATATGATTCACATCAATAAGTTTGAAGGTTCACATAGTTTCAATAATCAAAATATTTCTATAATGCATAAAAACAACATAAGCATGACATTACCATGATTCAATCATTTCAAAGATACATGTGATTCTCTTTGATTCAATGTTAGTGTATGATTCAATATAATTCATTAATATTTCACATAAGATCAATGATTCAAAATATGTAATAGGATTTAATGGTCCACATAATTCATATAATCAAATAGGAAACATAAAGTTCAATAAAATCAATGAGTTCAATACAAATTTACAGACATTCAAAAGTTGAAATGACTTTCCAATGAATCTAATCATAGAGATCACTTAAATATCACTTCTAGTGTTTCAAACAAAGGTCAAAGTAAGTTTGTCTTTTAAATTGTTCATTAGTAGTGTAGATCTTGAAGGATTCACAATCACATAGATTTTCAAAGATTCACATGTGAAAAATTTAAATTTCACATAATCTAAAGGATTTCATAAAAGAAATCAGTCCACACAATGTTTAAGAACAATAATCTTTCAAAAAATAGATGTAGATATAAAGATCAAAGAAGATTCAATGGTTCAAAGTATAGATCTACATACTTTTTTAGAGATTCCAATAAGAAATGGACTATCTCAGGCATAGAGAGAAAAATACTTACTAAGCAAGCTAGAATTCATAGATATAGCATGGTTCAATGGATTGGATTCAAGGATTTTCAATAATCTCAAGGTATTCCATGGATAACATAACATGATCTAAAAATTAAAAAAGGGAAACACATCACATCACCTATAGTAAGCAAAATTACTTACTTTCTCTCTAATTCCTTACTTCTTGCAAAACACGTCAAGCTTCTTCACTTCAATATCTCAAATCCACCTTGTTCTACAATATTATAGTAGATCTAAAATCAAATGAATGAAAAAAAGATGATCAAGGATGAAAATCACTTAATTTAGTAAAAGTTTCGAAGATTGGGTTAAAGTTACCAAATTGGGGATGAGTTTCTCCTCCTTTCAAATCTCCTAATTCTCCCTCTCTCTCTCTCTCTCTCTCTCTCTCTCTCTTCTTTTCTATGTTCTAAGAGGCCTAATAGACCTAAATGAGGTCACAATATTGTTATATTTTGTCACAAACAATATCCCACTTGTGTGGGGAGTTTAAGAGAATTGGGCCATGCCATTTTTGTATGTGGCATTTTATTTTTTTCCGATTTTTCAGTTGTGGCTGGTCATGTGGTTTGTGATCGGTCATATGATTGGTCACAATCCTTATGATAGATCACACCACCTAGGATTTTTGTGATCGGTCATGGGGTTTGTGACTGGTCACGAGGTTTATGACCGGTCACACCTAAATTTTTGATGAACTTTATGGTATTCTTCACCTTGAGTCTCCAAAATCCAACTTAAGTGGTCTAATGGTCCTCCAACTCATTCTAAACCATGTATAGGTTACTTGAACATTGAGGATGGCCATCGTGCTTGAAGTTACAAAAAAGTTTAAATTTGACCCAAATTGTTGGGTCCGGACTTCTCCAAACTTTTCTACTAATTTAGGTGCAGGGTGTTACAAGAAGAGTCCCAAATATAATTCCAGTCACAAGCATTGTGAGGAAGAAATGACAGTTTTTAACTTGAAAATAAATGAATTCAAAAAATTCCTTCTAAGTGGTCTGTTTCGTTCACCATAAAAGAAGGTGCATACCCAAAGGTAAGGGGAGTGAGAGAGATGACTAACTTGAGTATGGATGAACCTAAAGCTAACTTCTATAATGAAAAAGGAAATGTCCTTCCTCTGAAGGAGGATAAGGACACTTGCAATGCCGATAGGTTAAGAATATGGAAATGTCATTGCCTTAGAGGTTAAAAATATTAATCCTTTTTTGTTCTCCATTTTTTGTTTATAAAAGAAATGCAATATTTGTGTTTAAAGTTTTTAAATACTTACGAATTTGAACTGTTAGGGATTACCCAATTTTTTGATAGTTCCACACAAAAATTTTCCTGGGGACACCCATTACTCTTTTTGGATAGTGACTAGAACCCCTCTTTTAAATGCATCAAAATTGAAAGGTTGTGTTGAATATAAGGATTTCCTTCATAAAAGTAAAGCCAACTAGTTGAGGAAGCCAACAATTTTCCAACCTTAGTTTTATATTTAATTGCTTCGAATGAAATCAGAGGAATGATAAAGGGGGCATACCTAGTTCATTAAAAGAATTATTCAAGAAGGATCAAAAGTTGGTATTGATTGCAAGAAATTTTAGATAATCCAGTGGAAGTATATATAGGATCAAAGTTGATTTCCTCTTTTTTATGTTAGAGCTCAATGGGGACCATTCCATGACCAATGCAAAACCAATTGATAAGCGAAGGTGTTGTTGCAAGTTTCCGGAAACCTTGTGTAATGTCTTGACCCAACCTTGGCTTGATATTTTCTAGTTTTGGGTGACGTCCCAACCATGGGACCACTCTCCTTCCCTGGTTTTGTTCTTCAAGTATCCCAACAAGAGGCCATTCTCCTAAAAACACGTCAAGATAGGTTAAGGGGAGCTTACTTATAAGCTTAGGAATCTCTCATTGCTAGGAGATGTAGGGTATTACAATCCATACCCCTTAGAGGGCCACACGTCTCCATTTACACACGGTGAAGCAAAACTGGCTCTGATACCAATTGTAACGACCGAGCCTAACCTTGGCTTGATATTATCTGGTTTTGGGCATCCCAACCATGGGGTTACTCTCCTAAAAACACATCAAGTTAGATTGAGGGGAGAGTACATAGAAGCTCAGGAATCCATCCTTACGAGGCGATGTGGGATATTACACCTTGGCCTAAGAAGCTTTTGGCTTGATCGAACACTGAGGAAAGTTACCATACTTTGCATCCCGGAAAAATGAAACAAGGATTGGGGAAGATGAAGGGTTAATTGGGTTGGTGATAGAGAGGTGTGAGCTAGGGAATTAAGTGATTAGAGTGAGCTGGTTTTAGGTAGGTTTCCAAGAGGAGAGGTTGGACTGCTTTTAGGTATCAAATTCCTAGCCTTTAGATTGGTATCAGAAATGGGAATGTTAGCTCAACATGGGGTATGAGGGTTGGGGTTCTAATAATTTTCTGTCAAACTAAAGAGATATATATCACACCGGTACCAATCAAAGTGAGACCCAATGCTTAAGAAAGGGTGTCTTTGTAAATACATGGGAGTTAAAGGAGGGTATTACAGTACACATATAATAAAAAGTACATTTGTTTTTATGAACTACGCATTTTCAAGCATTGTGTTTTATGTTTAGATTTGTATAGAAATGAGATCTTTCCATTTAGATTCGAGATGATTTGGATTCACAAATGTTTAGTAAATTTCATTATGGCACTAGATGTTAAGGATCAAACAACCTTTCAATCAAGCCAAAAACAAGTTGAAAGCAATAATAATCAAGAGAAAATAAACCAAACCATAGCTACACCACAAAAGACACAGGATTTACTTGGAAAACCCCAAGTTGGGAAAAAAACAATGAAGCCGCTGAAAAAGCTTCACTATTTTTAGAAGATTACAAGAGTTCTCTCTCAATCTCTCACAAAACAACAAGTTCTCACTCTCTTTTCTTGTTCTTTTTCTCTTTTGAAACCTTATACAACAATAAAGACCTTATATAGTACATAGAGGTCGAGCTTGCTTGGAGTCCCACCTCAACATAGACCTTATATTATTTTTCACGAAAACTAATTTTTCACATTTGGATCCATCCAAATATTTTGGATCAATCCACTTGGACTCTAATGGTATCTGCTGCAATTCCGAATCCTTCTAGATTGATCCAGCTGACTTTGGATTAGTCCAAGCCCCAATTTGGATCAGTCCAAACTGCTAGTTTGAGTTTTTTTTTTTTCACCTCTTTGCTTCTTTACTCATTAGGCTCCACATCCAATACTAGAAATCAATGCTTCACGTGAGGGTACCTTCATTGAGTCAATCTAACAAAGTAATAAAGTAAACATAAATAAAATATCCCGAGATAAGATATTCTAATCCAATGGTTTTTGCACAAAGTTTAGACCCTGAGGCCTATGGAATTTACCAAAGACTATGGTAGATTATTTGTAATAGGATCATAAATTTTTGTAGCAAAATTTGCTTTTCACCTTATTCCAAATCCCTAGACAGAGGATTTTAACCCAACAATCTTGATTTATTCTATCATAGCTATATATAGTGGTCCAACAGGGATTTTCAGTTGTCATAATACTTATTTATTTTTTAGACAAAAATGAGTATTCTTTTTAATTGTTTTTTCCCTCTTTGATACATTGTATTATTTTCAATCTAAGATATAGAATCAAGATATTTCTTAGATTGAGTTATGATTAGGGGTGGGCATGGGCTGGGCTAGGGTAGGCTAGGCATAGGCCCACCATATTAGGCATTGGGCTTGGGCCCAATTTTTTTTTAATATTGAGGCCCAAGGCCAGCCTTATGGGTTTCATCAGGCCTCGGGCTAGCCCATGAATTTCACTAAACATGAATGATGAGGTTAAGGTTTGAACTCCAGACCAACTAAATAATATAATATTATTAATTTTTAAAAGCTTAGAAAACTATATACTTATATTCTAAGAATTATTTACTATAAAAAATCATTTATCTCACTAAGAGTTGAACACAAGACCTTTTGCACAAAAAAAAAAAATTACAAATTGAGCTAAGAATTATTAATAATTTGAAAAGACTTATAGCCTATTTGGTAGCCACATGTAATGTAATCATTTCATTTCAAATTTCCAAGGTACTTGTAGCCACAAAGTAATGGTTCAAAATGAACTCATTCAGATTTTTACTAATCGCTAACTAAAATTAGAAATGAAGTCATCTTAGGTTTTTTTATAAAATGAAATGATGTATGTTATCAAGTATAAATCTGAATGAATTCATAAAAAAGAGAGTATAAATCTGAATGAATTTATTTTGAACCATTACTTTATGGCTATAAATGCCTTAGAAATTTGAAATGAATTGATTACATTATAGGTGGCTGCCAAACAGTCCCTTAACAAGTTGTATATAATATATATAAATATATATATTATATAAAGACAAGTTCAGGCCACGGGTCGGGCTGAGGTAAGCCCAAGTCCAGCCCTTTAAAAAAGTTCAAGCCTTGGTCCGGGTTCAGGCCTTGTTGAGCCTAGTTTGGGCCAGGCTTTTTTGGACCAAATATTGGGCCAGGTTTGGGCTAGTCCAGGCCCATGCTCACCCCTAATGAGCACAGTCAATTCCAGAGCAAAGTGATTAAAAAAAAAACAATTGCATCTATAATTCTAAAAACCTTTTCTTTGAATCCAATTCTATCAAACGATTTTAGAATATGGTATACATTTTCTAGAATCTGAACCAAATACCCCCTAAAATTAGCAAAACTTATTAATCAAATGAAATGAAGCCAATTTTAGGTAAGGAAATGATGTATCTTAAATTAAGCAATTAACCGTCTCTCCTAAAACCCTAAGGTTGTAGGAGAGGTTAGAGTTAATTTACTTAATATATTTCAACATGTTATGAGTAGCCTTACACTAGAGTGGGACTTAAATCAATCAATGTTTACATTAAAAGAATTTAACAACAATAATAATATTTTATTATTAGTATTAGTATTAGTATTCCTTCACACATTATCCCTCTTTATATATATTTTTTAGAGAAAATAAATAAGTAAACATAAGTAGAGAATGAAGAAGAAAAGAAGAGCATTATCGTTACATTTTCATTTACCCACTTATGTAGGTGAAAAGGATCGAATGGACCGATAGTTAAATCTCTGTGCAACAGTATTTTGATTGGAATATCTCCATTGTATAGTGTCAATTATCTTGGCTGTAAAGCTTCACTCTATTCCATCAACCCAAAACAAAGGATTCCATAATAGGGGTCTATGGCCCTGGTTGTGGACTTTGGGTCTATTCAATCATGACATTAGGTTGAAAACAGGGAAATTTATTTTTTATTTTTTTACTCTCTTCCATGATAATGGTTTTGGACAAGTGCTTTTAATGTAGTGCAATTTTGACACAACAGTGATTTCCTACAATTTTTTTTAAGGCCTACCATTCATTTATTATTCCCATTGTTTCATTTAATTTAATTATTCAAAGAGAAATGCCAATTTTCTTAAGAGAGATAGAGATAGATGCTAGTTTCATTATCCGTACATCTATAATTCAAAACTTAATGCTAATTTTGGGCTTCGACCAAAAGGTGTTACGACTGTCACAGCGACCATTATAACGGTATAGAAGTTACTTTCAAATGTTTCAGCCATGAGGTGTAGATGACATCTTTTTATTTATTTTCTTAGGAGGGAAGGACGAGGAAGGTCTAAAAATCAGTACTGCAAGCTCCCAAGCTCACATCCCAGCATTTGCCAGCCCCCACAGATTACAATCCACTTGGGCACTTGCCATTAATCGAAACGGTTGCTCGGACTATCGGACTATTACTTAGAAGAAGCATCTTTTCCACCATGAAAGGCTTACTCGGATCTAAAGGTTATCCATGTTGGTAGACAAAACGTCTTTATAGTTCATAATGCAAGTCCTCCAATAACTGCATTCCTCTCTCAACTAGGGTGGTGGGTCATATTTCCACTTTTGTTTAATGAAATTATTGTTGTCCATTCAAAAGATGATGAATGAGAAAGCTGCAATGATAACTTGTTCTTTTAGAAAGGAAGTATGTACGAATAAATAAAGGAAAAGAAGGAATTCAAATATGCCTACATCTACAAACCCTAGCATTCTCCAGAAAATGATTTCTGCTTTTTACCTTTTGTACAGGGTTTAGACTTTAGACTTTCCTACAAAAGCAGGAAGGAAAAAAGGAAAAGGAAGGAGGGGGGGGGGGGCGTTGGAATGAATGGTTTGGGTGTCTACACGTACACAACTTTATGAAAGTAGCCCTACCTTGTATATATGTGACAATCATAAGATACTATAAGAAAAAAAAAATAGTAAAAAATGACCCAATTAGTGCTCGAAAGTCATCAAGATAGTCTATATATCTATAATTCCTTCCACTATGTTTGCATTACGTACAAGACATGCATCTTGATTGAATTGAGACCTGTCCTTATAATAAATAAATAAAAACCCTTAAGTTTTATTTTAGATGAGCAATAAGCTATAGAACAAGGTCCTAAAAGATTATAATATATATTGTTTAGTAATAATGAAATCAATGTAAAACTATGAGGTGTCATCGACGTGTCAAGTCATAAGAGTCGACTTTATAATATATGTAAACAAACAAAACATGTATTTAAGAAAGGAATAAACCACAAAAAATATAGTTGTATTAATCAATTAACAACCAATTGGCGGTGTGATCTCATTTGATTCTCTTACAGTGTTCTACAATATATTGCCACCTTGAGTGATGCCAATGCATTTAGTCACTCTATTTGTTTTAATTATGATATGAGGCCATATTTCGGCATAAGGGAATCAATCGTGTTTTCCAATTATTGCATTTTATAAAAATCTGTGGCCTAGTTTGATATGAACATAAATTATTAAAATGTTTCTCTCTCTTGAATCTGTTTCCACATAGGTGATGTCAAGATGTAGTTGCAAAAGTATTATATCATTATCATTTTCTTATATGTGAGAGAGAGAGAGAGAGAGAGAGAGAGAGAGAGAGAGAGAGAGAGAGAGAAGGGTCTAACTATAGAAAGTAACCTAATATATTTTTATTGCATGCTTAATCACCTATCCTATCTTCCTCCCCCCTAAAACGTTTAGTGTAGAAGTTCCCAACTCCCAATTCTATTACTTCCCACTAGGAAACAAGCATTGGAAATGTATAGAATCTCTAGGCATATGATATGCTAGATGCTTATTAAAAAAAATTTGCATGAGACATATATCCTCTTGAAGATATTATGGCATAGTTTATTACAAAAATCATAAACTATTTGTGGCATAAATATCTAAACGGAAGGGGTTTGTTAGAGAAACAAGAATCCAAATTTTCCATTGTAGACTTCTCATTAATTGTTGCTTTGGCAATGAAATGTACTTCAGCTAGCCATTGATTTTTCATTTTTTCAACTAGTTAGATATACTAGGAAAATATACAATACCTATATCAAAAGTTATTTTGATAAAGATAATATATTTAATCTGCCACTAGATATTGATCTATCAGTGGGAGGTTTATCAATTTCTAAGGTTTCTGTAGGGCCTTTACACCATTTTATCTCACTCGCATGATTATGGTATTCAATGGTAACTAAGAGACTTCAATACACTCACTGTCTAATGAAGAGAGCTACAACTTGGAATTTTGTACAACATCAACAACAGTCCTAACAACATTCAATATTAAATTAGATCAATAATCAAAGAAATTTAAAGAATATGAAAAATGAAATGAATATACCAGGAAGAACTTGTAAGTTGTTTTTGCAAGTAGGATTATCACACAGACTTACTTGAGCGAACTAACTAGTTGTGGAACATTTTTGTACTGTTGGAAGGTAAGGACATGTGATCTAGGTAATCTAGTCCCAAATCATACTTATTGATTTGCAAGATGTCATTTTCAAGGTATCTAAAATTTATTTTATCAAATAATCTACTGTTTAAGGAAATTTGATGGAGAGAGAGAGAGAGAGAGAGAGAGAGAGAGAGAGAGAGAGAGAGAGAGAGAGAGAGAAACTCTTATGCACTGCTCTGCAACTTTTATCTAGTATACCCTCCACATTTCATTAAGAATAAGAGTTGAGGCAGACATGTGTGAGCTATGACACCTCCATTCCAAGGATTAAAATTTTAAAACCCAACATTAGTTGCTCAGAAAAGATGTGACCATGCCTTCATAATTATATTAATATATTTTCATCTCATTCCCAAGTGTGCAATTTTGCATTCCTATGATATTCATTTGCATCTATAACCTACTTAAACCTAAATCAAGAACTAAAGGGTTTAAGTGAGAGTTTTTTTATTTATATTTTTCATTTCTTTACCTTTAGTTAGTGAGAACTGATCACCTCAAACCGGTTAAGCGTACCACTGGAACAAAAAGACATGGGTTTTTTTTGTTTTTCTGTGGGTTTTTTTTTTCTTTATTGTCTTTTGTGTTTTTTTGTTCATGCAGAGTTGATTATTGAGGTTGTTTAGTGTGTTTGATGCATGTTTTTTTTTCTTAATGCATTTTTCCCTTGTCAATCACAAAGTTTCAATCCCTAATGCCCGACTGCCAAACATGTTGGATTGAAACCTTGTCTTAGTGATGGGGGCTGATAGGATAAAACTATTGGATTAAAATCTAGTCCCAAATCGTACTTATTAATTTACAAAATGTCATTTTCAAAGTGTCTGAAATCGATTTATCAAATAATCTATTGTTTAAGGAAAATTGATGGAGAGTGAGAGAGAGATTCTTATACACTACTCTGCAACTGCTATCTATTATACCATATCCACATTTTCATTGAGAATAAGAGTTAGAGGCAGACATAAGTGAGCTATATATGACACCACCCTTCTAACGATTAAAATTCTCAAACCCAACTTTAGTTGCTTAGATTGTCGGAAAAATTGTGGCCATGCCTCCATATATAATTATATTAATATATTTTCATCTCATTCCCAAGTGTGTAATTTTTCATTCCTATGATATTCATTTGCATCTATAACCTAATTAACCCAAAATCAAGAACCTAAAGGGTTTGATTGAGAACTTTTTTTATTTTATTTTCCATTTCTTTACCTTTCTTTTAGCCAGATCTGATCACCTCAAGCCGCTTACATGTACTGCAGGGGTGATATCATCTGTGCTACCCCCTGATGGGACGCTCAGGGGGGGGGGAATCAATTCACTTTTTGGAGGTTTTTGATTCCCCTCCTTGAGTGTCCCATCAGGGAGGGTGTCGCAGATGATTTCATGCTGCTTGAACAAAAAGACATGGGTTTTGTGTCTTACTGTGAATCCTTTTTTTTTTTTTTTCCTTTTGTGGTTTTCGTTCATGCAGAGCTGATTATTGAGGTTCTTTAGTATGTTT
>JAOXJP010265623.1:0-20615 GCA_025762735.1 Platanus orientalis
ATCAAATTCAAAAACACATCATGTGTCAATCAATGCACGATAATAGAGGTCTGTCTCAAAATAGACAATCATTCTTGGAATTTGGTGCAATAATGGTGTACAATTCTCCACAATGATTGTACAATTCAATGATAAGAATGTAGACTTCAAACTTTTACAAAAAAACACAACTAGAATGTTGATAATTGTCCAAATAAAAAAAATCGTATAGACAGTAAAGCAAATTTCAACAAAGTCCAGTACAGATTACTAAACTTGAAGCACCGAAACAATCCTTAATAATAATCCAAATATATTTACCAAGACGAATCTATATGTTGTCCTCTATTTGATGTACAAAAAGTTTCCAGCAACTAAAATTAAATTTATCTCATAAAAACCATAAGACAGATATTGCTAGTGTTCCCTATCTTTCACTGTAAATAACATAACATTCTATGAACATAACCAATCAGGTAGTAATATGGGACACAAAAAAAACTGTCACTAAAACGTATGATGGTAAGAGCTTGCAAATATAATTTTCAAACAGCTTATCGTATGATAAGAGCCTCTTCACGTGGAATCGACATGGTGTTAAGAATTGTAGGCTACCACCTCCGGGATCCAAGGATACTGATTTTCTTACAACCTTAAAATCCGGAAGAGGATTGATTGAATAGCTTAGTGATTCTCCAACAAAGTATCTTTAAATCAATTCAAAACACCACGGAAACAAAGTAGTAGTCCAAAATTGATGAAGAAAATGAGCTTCTTTTGAATATTGGTTTCTTCACGCTAACAATATAATATTCTCTAGCATTCTGGACCTATTTTTGGGCTGCTCCATGAGATAAGAAATTAATATACATTAATCCAGCTTATTGCATTCAAGAGAAGTTTCCTTGTTGAATAAAATACATTTAGAATTGAAATTAGGCAAATCAGATTAAAAAAAAAAAAAAAAACATGAGTGGGTGGTGGTCGCATGAACATACACACATGAAAAGATTAGATTTTAAACCTTCTAAAAATATTATTGTATAACATCTACAAGAATGTTCATAGTCCAGTGAGAGTACTAATCAAATGATCCTAACTATCCAACACTGATAAACTCTTATATAGAAATCCTAAAGTTTTTAATCTTACTCTAAAAACAAAAAACCATAGAAAAAAGTGTTGCATGAAATGGAGGACATTTTTCTAATGTCCACAAAGATCATGAATAGAATGTGTGCACGTATTGTAAGAACCCAAATTTTGACTCGGACTCTTGTGTGGACCTTAAATAGTTGGGATAAGGCTAGGACTAGATGAAGACCAAAATTGACCTGGGTGTTGATAGTAAGGATGGACATGGCAGCTTGTAATTTAAAGGCAGATATGGCCCTAAACAGAGTGGAATGGCAGAATAGGATTTGTGTAGCCGACCCCAAATAGTTGGGATAAGGCTGTTTGTTGTTGTTGTTGTTATTGACTCTTGTGTGGACCTTGCAAACACTCCAAGGACAGTGTTAGGTCAGACCATAGGCTGCCCTAGTGTAGGAGAACAAAGCTCCTCCTTGAACACAAACCCTTATAACAAGATCAATAAAAGCCCTAAAATCAACTAGAAACCCTAAGTAAATTGGTCCAGTCCAACCATGAGCTTAAGAGGCTAGACAGTACCCTTAAACAAGTATCTCAAATGAAAAGACACAGTGATCTACTGTGCAAACAAACATGAAAGTATCGGCTTTAGGCCTTACTGCCACCTCCCTCATCCTCCTTGTTCCTAAAAGCCTTGTACAGCCTTGACTACATCTTTTTCTCATCTTCTAGACCCACGTAGTAATCCTGAAGACCTACCTCTTGTCCCAAAATCTTTAGAAACTCGAGCCCCACAAAGTTCATTATTACCCCAACCTCCAATTTTACATCTTTACCCTCCAAAAGCTTTAATGGAAACCCCTAAGAATGCATCTTAACAAAGGTCAGCCACCATATACCTTCCAAAACCCACTCTTGATCCCACCAATGCGTCCAAGAAACCAAAAAACACTATATGTTCTCATCTGTCGAAGGTTGGAAGACCAAAAAGTAGACTCGAACAAAAACCCGACTGATAAGGGAAAATGTGTTTTTACTCCCAAAATCCATTATTCCATATTTCTCCACACAAACAAGTCAGATTGACTCATCGTTTATTTCAAAACCTTTAACAATCCAACCCGCACATAATCCGTAAAGACTCCAATAAAAAATTCCATCAACTCACTCTTCTGAAGTCTAATAAAGAGTTTCCCAAGTTTTTCAACTTTTGGACATGAGATATTTGTGGATATCAAATCACAAAGACCACTATCTTCGAAACATTAGAAAAACATGAAAGTATAGTTTGTTCGCATTCACTGACGGTCAGGAGACTAAAAAGTGGGACCAAACCGAATTCACATAAAATTTCAAGGTATTGGTACGTCATTAATCAAACCAATTTAACCCCTTTACTACATCATCCCTGAAATTGATCTAAGGTAATCCTAGAGGGAGGGGGGTGAATAGGATTTCTAAATAGGATTTCTAAATTAATTTACCCATTTTTCAATTTTAACTTGGGATTCATTTTAATCTTTTTAATTTATCCCAAGTGTGTGTGTGCTCCAAGATGTCTACTCAAGTATTTTGATAAACATGTGCTATGCAAGAGTAGTAGATAACATTCAAGTAAACAAACAAGCAATCACACACACAAACCACAACAAGAGATTTATAGTGGTTCGGCACTAGGGCCTACGTCCACTCTTCTAAAGCTCACTACCGAGTTTAGGTATATTTCATTTAGGTATTATTACAACCTACGTCAATATACACACCTAACTACTTGGTCACAAGCAAGCTAAGCAACAACACTCGGTGTCTTCAGCGAGTGTGTACTACTTCCGGTGTCTCCAACGAAAGCAAAACAAGAACAATAATGAATATGAATGCAAATGAATGCAAAGTCAAGCAAATATTACCACAAGTTGGTTGATGTTTCTAGTTGCTCAAAGTGGGGTGCTCCTTGTTGAGCTAGTTTGCCTTAACTACCCACAAGCTCCAAGTACTTGGCTCTGGTGCTCATTGAGCTCAGCCAAATGAGAGTTTCTTCTTAGGAAGGACTCACCACAAGTTCTCCTCAATAGTAGTAGAGTGGTATTTAAGAGGAGAGCAAGGGAGAGAGAATCTAATGAAAGATGTTAGCTACTCAAGCTCAAACTAGTGGATAATCAGTTGCGTGCTTCACAACTGATTATGCTAAAATCGATTGCTTGATCCGCAATCGATTACGACTCTCAGATTTTCAGCACTTGGCTTTTGGCACTATGGGGGGTCTGTCCTTGGGTCTTTTGGCTTTGGGTTTTGTGAGAAACCTACCACAATATCTAGATTGGTTTTAAGGTATTAAAATGATATACAATGCATGTCTTATACCTTTCTTGGTGTTGCAAATCCGAGGTAGCTTCCGGTCTCCTCTTCAGGTCTTTGGTCATTCTTATCTTCATGTCTTGAACTTGTGAGAACATAAGACACTTAAAAGACACATACCACTACCCATTTGACCATGGGATTAATATACATCAACAACCCCTCCTTGTCAATTCCATGGAAAAACCCAAATACATTGAGATACACAATATACATGATTCCCCAAAACCCAATTACATGGACTCAAATAGATACAACGCTTAACATTATGCTCAACATCTTGGTCTTCATGACTTGTGCTTTGAGTCAAAGAGGCCTGCAATTACAACCATAAAACAACCATCTTTCTCATGCCAAAAGAATAATATATGAGCAAGCATGAGATATAGTTAGGTGCTTAAGGTTCAAAAAAAAGTTATATGAATTTGTTTTGTTTTGGTTGGTGTGTACTCCCCCTATTTGAGTGCTCTCCATAAAGTTGTGAAACTCCCCCTACATGTGTAAAGTGACTCCCCCTCTCTCACATCACATAACCAAAACTCATGTGGATTTGAACGATTTTCCCCCTTTTTGGCAAGAATTGACAAGTAGGTAAACAAGCAAACCATAAGCCATAAAGGGAAAAAAAATTGGGCAAGCTAACATCATTCATTCATAATAAAAGTGAATTACATAATCAAGCCCATGAGGTAACAAACAAACACTAGGGGACTCCTCTAGGTACAACAAAAATAAGCCTCATATATGAAAATAGCCCTTATAGGGCAGTACCAAGATCTATATAAACAAAAATACATGCCCCTAGGGCAAAAATCTAGGTGAAACCATGAGATCACTCATCACTAGAGTCACTCTCATCATCAATGGCTACTACCACTATCTGTCCTCTTGCCTCTCCCTCATCACTCTCGCTATCACTCTCCTCCTCCTCATCATCACCTCCAGCTGCACTACCACCAGTCGCACTCCCCACTATCACATCCTCATCCTTAGGCTATGGATCCTCCTAAAACTAAGGGGCTTAGATGTCGAAGGCCTCCTCTCCCTCAGCCTGATCGTTAGTGTTAGAACCACTGACTAATCCCAGCTCAATGGGATGGTCTGGATGATTGGCATTGTAGGTTGCTGCCAAATTCCTCTAATTGGAGGCAAGTGTCTTCTAGTTCTTCAGAACCTTCGAGACCTTGCACACCAGCTTGTGTAATAGTGCCATCATAGAGGAATTGATCAAGGTAGAGCAAGCTCTAGATGGCTCGGGTGTCAACGTAGCGGTAGAGGAAGGTGCTGCTGCAGTGGTCTAGATCATACCCATCTTCCATAGAGTCCTGTGACCCATGGCTCTTCCATCCTTCTTGTCCTTAGGTGCTATCTTGAAGGGCACCTTCTCCGCCTACATGATGTGGGTGACTAGTGTCGGATAAGGTGGGCTACTAGTGGAGTGTGTCAACTTGTGTGCTTGGATCATTATGTAGCATATGATGGAGGGAAAATCGATCCTCTGTGAGTTGAGGATGGTGTCTATCACGTATGCACTATCATCAGTGAGACTGCTTTGGTTGGTGGTAGGGAGAATGTTATAGGTGAAAATCCGGTTGAGGACTTAGACCATCGGCCTACAATCCTTGTGGGCAAGCTTCTCAGACCAGTTGGCAAAGTGGCCACACAATCTCTTTACCCTTGTTCCCTTTTGCTTTAGAGAGAGCTTATGGATCAGAAAGGCAATGGGATCCTATGTGGTTGACCTTCAAAGGCACCCTACTCACTATCGTCTTGAAGGAGTTTGTCTTGTTGTGGATGTCAAAGAAGTTGGCTTGGAAAATGTGCACCATTTTTTCTTGGACAAGCCTCGACACAGACATGAGGGGCATCCATTGTCTTTCCTCCAAACTCTATCAATCTAGCCTTGCGGAGAATCTTTGGATCCACGAAGTGTTTAGTGATGATGGTTTGTCTGGTGAAGACCCTCTAGTACCGCTCAAGCTCGTGGCATCGCGATATGGTGAGAAAGATCCCACATTCCTCTTAGAGCATGGCTAAAGTGGAGAATCCACCATAGGTCGCTTCCTGGGATTTTGAGAAGATTTTGAGGATGAGCCACCTTTAGATGCAGTCTTCTTTATGTGAGGAGGCATGGTGTAAAACCAAAAAGAAAAATTCAAGGATGGAAGACCAAAGAACTTGGTTAGGATGCTCTAGGGAGAGGAATAAGCACAAAATGAGTGAAAAATGGGAGAAAATGCATCTAGCTCCTATTTGAATCGCATGCAAATACTGTCCCCAAAATGCTCCTTAATCGATTGTGTGATCTATAATCAATTTGGGCATAATCGATTGCTTGATCTACAATCGATTACGGATCAAGCAACCGATTGCGACTCTAGTGCTGAGCATTTTTTGCTCAAAATTTTTGGAGTGGGATCTCCCCACTCTTTACCAAAGTACTACCCAAGCTCCCTTGATCCTTATCCTCTCCTATCATTGCACCCATGAACTTGGGAAAGCCCAAATGATTTTCCTAAATGGTGCATAATCCTATAGCACTCTGAAGGTACTCAAATCGATTGGAATCAAGAGGTTTGGTTAACATATCTACAAGTTGATCTTCGGTCTTGCTATAATCCAAGGAAACAACTAAGGAAACAACCTTTTCTTCCACTAATTGGCAGATGAAATAGTGTCTAATGTCAATGTGCTTTATCCTAGAATGTTGGACAGGATTCTTGGAGATGTCAATGACACTCTTGTTGTCTACAAATAGGCTTATGGTGCCTTGTTCCAACTCGTAGTCTCTTAGCATTTACTTTATCCACAAAAGTTGGGTGCATCCATTATCGGCTGCAATATACTCAACCTTAACAGTTGACAATGAAATAGAGTTTTGTTTCTTATTGTGCCAAGAAATAAGACTATTGTGATCCTCCATTTTGCCAGCCCAATTAGCATTCGAGTACCCCACAATCTCAGATATGGTGTCAAATGGGTACCACAACCCAAACTTTGTAGTCCCATGGACATAATAGATAATCCTCTTAGTTGCCTTGAGATGTGATTCTTTAGGGACAGCTTGATACCTAGCACATGCATCTACACTAAAGGCAATGTCTGGTTTGCTTACAGTCAAGTAGAGCAAACTCCCAATAATGCTCCTATAGTAGGTGGAGTCGACCTCGGCTCCCTTAAGGTCTTTAGTGATCTTGTCACTTATGCTAATGGGGTTGCTAGCTGGTTTGGATTCTTATAACCCAAACTTAGAGACTAGGTCTTTTGCAAACTTGGTTTGACTCAAAAAGATGTCATCATTTGTTTGTTTCATTTAAAGATCCAAGAAGAACCTTAGTTCTCCTTCCATACTCATATCAAATTCTGATTTCATTGTTTGAGTAAAGCCATGAGACATCTCCTCACTGGTAGACCCAAAAATGATATCATTTATATATATCTAAGCCATGAGTATGTGACCATTTTGCTTCTTAATGAAGAGTATTTTGTCCACACTTCCTCGATCAAAATGGTGATAAAGAAATAATCTAGTGAGTCTCTCATACCAAGCTCTTAAAGCTTATTTGAGACAATAAAGTGCCTTCTTGAGTCTATATACATAGTTCGGCAAGTGAGGATCCACAAAACCCTTAGGTTTCTCAACGTGTACTTCTTTTTAGAGAATTCCATATAAAAATGCATTCTTGAAGTCCATTTGATATAGTTTAAATTTCAAATGACATGCTATGGACAAGAGGATTCTAATGGACTCCAACCTCGCAATAGGGAAAAATGTTTCCTCAAAGTTAATGCCTTTTATTTGGGCATACTCCTTTACAACAAGTCTGGCCTTGTTCCTTGTCATTGTACCATGTTAATCATGTTTATTATTGAAAATCCATTTGGTACCAATGACATTCTTGTCAGTTGGCCTTTCGGTGAGAAATCATACATCATTCCTTTAAAATTGATTTAGTTCTTCTTACATGGCCAAGATCCAGTGCGGATCATTTAGAGCCTCCTTGACATGTTTTGACTCTATCTTGGATGTGAAGCAAAAGTGACTAAGGATATTTTCAATTTGTCTCTTAGTCTTCACTCCAATGTTTGGATCACCAATAATGTCTCCTCGTGATGGCCCCTTGGTGAGCCTCTTGTCTTTGGGTAGAAGTTGAATTTCATTAACGTCATCCTCAGAACTAGATTGAGAAGAGTGCTCTTCTTGATCCTCTTGGGATTTCTCAATTTTGAATTGAGATGAGCTCTTATTCTCATGGTCAAACAACACCACTAGCAAGTTTCCTTGCTCATAAGTTACCTCAAAGTCATCTAATGCTACATTTATCGACTCCACCACGGTGTGAGTCCTAATGTTGTAAACATAGTAGGCTCTACTATTAGTGGAGTATCCTAAGAGCATGGCCTCATCACTCTCTCCATTAAACTTGCCTAGATGTTCTCTATCTTGAAGAACATAACAAGTGTCACCAAATACTTTAAAGTATTTGACAGTTGGCCTTTTTCTACTCCACAATTCATAGGGTATTTTAGATGTACCCAGTTTAAGGTAGACACAGTTAAAGACATAACATGTTGTGTTACTTGCCTCAGCCCAAAACCTCTTAGCTATGTTTTTGCTAGTAAGCATTGATGTAGCCATGTTGAGAAGAGTTTTATTCGTCATTTCAGCCACTCCATTTTGTTGGGGAGTTTTAGGGGTTTAAAACTCATGTTTTACTCCTAACTCTTCATGCCAATTTGAGAATTTATGATTATCAAATTCTCTTTCATAGTCGCTTTGGATTTGCTTTATGGTTAGATCCTTTTCAACTTGAATCCTCTTACAAATGTTTAAGAATTCATTGAAAGCCTCGAATTTCTCTCTTAGAAATGCTACCCAAGTGTATCTTGAGAAATCATCAACTACCACCATGAAATACTTTTTTCCTCCTAGACTCTTCATTCTAGTTGGATTAGCCAAGTCCATATGAAGAAGTTCTAGGGGTCTACTAGTCCCTATAGATGTAACTTTCTTATGAGAGACTCTAGTTTGTTTATCTATTTGACAACTTTTGCACATTGGGTAGTCAACCTTGCTTAGCTTGGTAAGGTCCTTGACTATCCTCTTCTTGCTAAGTCTTGCAAGATCCCTAAAATTGAGGTGTCATAATCTTTCATGTCAAAGATTGGTCTCATCTTTTTAAGTCATCAGAAAAGTGTTCCCTTGTTGAGGATGGGGTTCAATGGCAACAATTGTCACTTGTCCTCACTCCTTAAGCTAGGATGTTGTATTCTTTGTGATCCTTGATCACACATCATCTTTGCCGAATTGCACTTTATAGCCTTTATCACATATTTAACTAATACTTATCAATCTATGCTTAAGGCCTTGCACATAAAGAGCCTTGGTGAGTTATGGAATTTCAAGGGCTTCTATGGTTTCTACCCCAAGGATTTTGGTGGTGTTTTCATCACTAAATATGACATATCCACCTTGAGCATCCTCAAGTTTGGTAAATATGTCTCTCTCACTGGACATGTGTCTAGAACACCCACTATCAAGATACCATCCTAATGAGTTTCTGGCTCTTAGTGCGGTGTGAATGATCAAACACTTCGGGTAATCCTTTTTCACCCATACTCTCTTAACCTTGAAAGATTTAGAGATTTTCCTTTTAGCACTTTGTTAGGCTAAGTCATTATTTTTTTGAAGGTTTCTATTTTCAACATTTTGAAAATAGTTTCTCTTATTGACATTCTTTCCATTTTTTATTCTTTTATTTTTCATTTTTTGGGATTTTATGTCATTTTCCCTCTTTCTACAATCCACCTTAATGTGCCATTCTAAGCCACAATAGTAGTAATAGAATAGTGGCCTTCTAGGTGCATGAGATTGAGTTGTCTTCCTTCTAGGTTGTTCATTATAGAAGGATTGTTGGAGTCTTCTAGGTTTCCTATAGTGACTAGGTTGTGCCTTAGTCTTCCTAGAAGTGGAGGCATTCCCTTGGAATCCTTTATAAGTGGAAGCCTTGTTTGCTTGAAACTTGTTCCATGCCTCCTTGGCATAAGAATAAGGCTTGCTCATTTCTTGAGCTACTTTAGAGGAAGATGCTTAGATGGATTGAGGTTTACTCCCAACCACTTGTGCATAAGATCTTGATTGGGGTTACATGGATCTCTCCCAATATCTACCTTGACTCATAGGTGCTTTACTTTTGAATGATGTAGATGTTTTCTTCTCAACCTTGTTTGACCTTTGATAAGGTCTTTGTGGCTCCATCTTTTCTTTTCCCTTCTTGAAAGGTTGTAGAGGCAGTTGAGTAGATCCTTTGGCTTTGACAAGGCCATTCTAGTGTCCTTGAGTTGAGGATGAGGTATTGACCTTGGAATTATAATCTAGTCCGATCATAACCCCATGCTCTTTACCCATTGTGATCATTGTCCCAAACTTTTTATTTCCTTGGGCAAGCATTGAGATGTTCTTCTTCTTATCTTCTTCAAGCACCTTGATTTGTTTGAGATAATCAAGGGACTTCCTCATGAGTTGAGCATAAGTTATGTTGAGAGATTTGTTCCTCTCATTTAGAGTTTTGACTTGGTTTTTCAACTCTTGGATGAGTGAGTCATCACTATGAGACTCATCATTTTCCTCTTCTACGGTTTTGAGCTTCTCCTCAAGCTCAAGAACCTTGTTGGACAGTTTTTTATTATCCTCAAGAAGTCTTCTCTTCTCATGCTTCCTATTGTCCTTTTCTAAGCCTAAAGTAGTCTAGAGTCATTGAGTTTCATTTCTAATTCCACTATTTTTATGCTCATTTCCTCCTTTGCACATAGGAGCAAATAATTTTCTTTGAAAATATCATTTGTTTTCACTTTTCAAAGAAGACTCTTGTTTAAGAGTGGAGATAGTGTCTTCAAGGGACTTTGACTTTTTAGTCAATTCAATTATTTCCCTCTTGGTTTGCTTGTTCTTCTTTCCCAACTCTACACTTTACACAAAGAGGTCATCAAATGCCTCTTAAGCATCATAAGTCTCCTCTTCTTCTTCATACTCTCCTTCATCTTCATTACTTGAGTCACTTGTTTTCAAAAGTGAGCTCATAAGAGTATCAAAAGCCATAATGGCTTTGATCTCTTGTGAGAGAGCTTCCTCACTACTTTAGGACTCATGTTCCGAAGTCTTAGACTCATCATCCCATGTGGCAGCCATGACTTTGCTTTTTGACTTGAACTTGTTCTTATTATTGCCACAATCCTCAGCAAAATGTCCCCTTTCTTTGCACTCATAGCAAATGGGAGGTTCTTTAGAGAAGTCCTACTTTTTGTAGCCAGGGTAGGACTTTCTCATTTGTTTGTTCTTGGAGTAATTCTTAGTATTTCTCAAAAAAAACTTCTTGAACCTCTTAGTAACAAGAACCAAATCATCATCCAAATATTCATTTGATTTAGAGGGTTCTTCTACGTTAAGGGCAATGCCCTTCTTCTTGGTAGGTTCCTTAATGGCTGCTTCAAATGTTTGAAGTGAGCCAATCAACTCCTCGAGTTTCATAACTTCTAGGTCTTTTCTTTCTTTTACGGTAGTTACCTTAGGCCTAAACCTTTTGGGGAGGGACCTAAGTACTTTCCTAACCACCTTAGCCTCAAGAATATCCTCACCTAGTGTGAGCCTTGATTTTTGCATGATGGGTAAATTCCTTTTGAAATATACTTAACTATCGCAGGAAAAATCCCACGTGATTAGGAGTCACTACTAGTCTTTTTAATGATGTGACTAGACATCAACTTTGAAAATAAAACAAATTTAAGTTTTGAAAAGGGTTTGAAATATCTGACTCCACACTTAAACTGGTCAACTCCCAAAGATTATAAGGTAAGTTGTTCGTTTATGAGTTAGGGAAAGTGTTAGGCACCCCACCTCATCCGCTTTCGCGGTTACCTACTCTAAACCTGTTATAGTCTAATGGTCAATTTGATTTATCAATTTATTGGTCTCATCCATTGTTTTTATCTCATTTTATTGATATTAAGAAGGGGATCCACATGCCATTTTTGTCAAAATTTCAGCAGCATAGCGGCTGTAATCTGGACCCCCTGGGGATGAATAGTGATCTCCATGTCACTTCTTTAATAACCTGATAGTCTACATAGAAAAAAAAGAACTCTAAATATATCATAAATCCACCACATCATCACTGTCCACCCGACAGCTCCGTATCCATCATCATCAATATCATAACACCTCTACCATGAGATTAAATCTAAACAAACTAAAGTAAACCACCAAGTTTAATAAAATATACAAAACTTCAAAAATAAAAGAATCAAAGTAAGTTATGTACAAAGCATCTAATATATCCACCTAAACTACTATGCGGGTCAAGCCACTAAAATAGGCCAATTACCTGTTGTCAAATTCAAATACTAGCATGACTGCATTGTTATCTTACAATTGAAACATTTGTCTGCCTCTTGCATATAAAATAGTTTGCAATTAGCCCAATTATCTATTGTAACTAAATCAAAATAAAATCAAAAGGTTTAAGAAGAACATACATTGTTTGTTGCTTTTCACATAACCAAGAAAACGAGAGAAGGTAAGGCATAAGTAATAGCTTTTATTTATAAAAGAATTAAATGAATACATCACAAGCAACTAAACACTTCTCTATAAGTAAAACAAATTGATATCTAATATGCTAAAAGAATGTGAATCATTACAAGATTAATGTGCTAAGAAAAGAACCTAAAAATGAAGTGAAAACTGATCAAGCAATCAACTTACTAATAAGATGAACAATTTTGTATAGTAAAGAAATGCAAAGGAAATGTGGCACAAACCAATGACAACCGGCTTCATGGATTAGATAACACAGAACAACATCTTTTCACAATCCAAAAAATGAAAAATTTAGGGCAATATGGTTTAAACATGGAAATTTCTCTACCAAATGCAAAAATGAAATAAAAAACAAGAATTCCCATTATCACTGAAAGAATAAGCATGACTAATGAATAACTAGCATTCTCAAGTGCTAAAGGATTGGGACATACAATGCAGTCCATTACACTCTCAAGAGGGAGAATATTCCCTATGAATTGACACTAGTCTCAAATACAAAAATACATATACCTGCTTCTATACATGTATAATATAGAAGAAAGCAACATATAAAAAAGAGAATCATGGTTTGCTTAATGAATAAAACAAAATAAATTTTATACATTGTATTTTATGTAAAGAAATGATAGAATCACTAACAAGGTATCAAGCCATTCAAATAGCATCACCCTTCAAAATACATAAATAAATAAATAGACATCTCAACAACTCACCATTATTTTTAATAGACAAGAAACTAAATTAAACTTTACCCAACAGGCCCAACATTTACTACAACATGGTTATTAGTGGGATCATCAGTGTTACTTGTTATAAAAGGAAATCAACCCAAGACCATCCAACCACAAGCTCCTCTTTCAAATATGAGAACAAACCATAAGCTTGAATCCAACCACAACAATTTATTTCTTTAATATAACTAAATTCAATAAGCTATCCACAATCTAGGAGAAATCTCAATAGTGTGTGATGAAAAATAAATTAACGAATCATTTACAATTAGATGGAGAAGAATATCATCCATTAATCAAACCAGTAGAACCTAAACCATGGGCTTACCATACAGGTATCCACCCTATTACTAAAACAAACACGATGGATTCTTAACATGTTTCAAACTTAAGAATGTATATTCACCCAACAACCATTGATCATGAAAGCTATTAATGAATGATATCTATGATTAGCATTTATAAGTGAATTCAAAGGAACAAAAGAAAGTAAACAACAAAATCTATGATGAGCAGAAGCGAAAGAAGTCTGCAATAGACTCCTAAGAAACCAATAAATAGATGGATAAGAAAATAAAAAAGAGCAATGAATGAATTTCCCTTTACTATAAAAAATCATTGACTTTAGCCATCTTCCTAACAAAAATCATCTTAAAGAAACCCCAAAAGCATGCAATTATAGCCAGACATATAGCTCAGGTGAAATGTAACTCCATTAACATGGGAATTTAGATAAACAAAACATAGAACTTTAAACCTAGATTGGTTGTGGGGTGAGAGCTAGATCATCACCCTTGTAAAACACATTGGAGTACCTTCTTCTAGCATCAGCAGCAGGAACAGAGCTTGAGGAGAGGGCTTCATATGAGAGAGATTAGACATTGTAAGGGTTCATAGGAGGGGTTTGTTGGTCTTTAATCCTAGTAAGAGGATCATGGTTTTTTGTTTACAAGAGATGGTTGGGGTTGAGTTGGGAGGCAGAGGTGTTTCTACGGAAGAAGCAAGAGATGATTAGGCTTCATAAGGGTTTGGACTACAAGGGATCTTACCAAGCCCCCCCCAAAGAAAAACCCCTCTCTCCCTTAAGAACGACTGAGGTTTTATAGGCAAAGGGGCATAATCCCCAAGCTTTCCTTGGTCAAAAAAGCCAGTTGAGTGTAGGGTCACCATCTACCTAGATTGAGGGTTTGCAAAAGCAAGGGTTCGTGGAAGCTTTGGTAAACATGGAAATAAAGGGGATGTAGGGCTTAAACCATTTTTTTGGGTTTGGGGCTTACACGAAAATGACAAAGGGGGGTTAGTTATGGGTTTATGCAGATGTAGAGGCCAGGAGCAAATCTAAATCGCAGGCCATGGGTTTCACATTTTTCACAAAGGGGGAATTTGGGAGAAATCGAGAGAGGTAAAAATGGCAAAGGGTTATGGACGTTGGAGCAAAGAGGGGGCTTTGGGCAGGGGGTTTATCTTTCATGAGGAGAGAGGTTTTGCATGAAAAGGGAAAGTTTGAGGGAGAGAGATGAATCTGACGGGCTAGCTCGTTAGATAGAGGTAGAGGAGAGAGGGGGCATATGGCTGTTGAAGAGGGTTTGGAAGAGAGAGAGAGAGAAAATGACAGTAGAGAGAGAGAAAGAAGGGCGAGAGAGAGAGGGAGTGGTCAGAGAGAAAGGGCGGATAGAGAGGAGAGGAGAGAATCGGGGGGAGAGAAAGGGGAGAGGGGGAAGGTTTTACCTGATCTCCTCTCCTGCGTAGGGGGCTGGGGTCGGCCAGAGAGAGTGGGGAGAGAGAGAGAGCAAGTGGGGGAGAGGGTCGCTAGAGAGAGCAAAGAGAAGAGAGGGGGAGGGAGAGAGAAAGAAGAGATGAGAGGGGGAGGGTTTCCCCTCTCTTGCACACAGGCTGCGACCAGGAAGGAGGCCGGAAAAAAAGAAAAAGGAAAGGAAGAAAAAGAAAAAAGAAAAAAAGAAAAAAAAGAAAGCAAAAAAAGAGAAAAGAAAAAGAAAAAGAAAAAGGAAAAAGAAAAGAAAAGAAAAAAAGAGAAAAAGAAAAAGAAAGAAAAGAAAAAAAATAAAATAATAATAATGATAATAATAATAAATAATAATAATAACAGTAATAATAATAAATAAAATAAAAATAGAGGGGAGCTAGAATGTGTCCCTCTGTGTCCCCATACAATAAAATAAAAACTAAAAAAAAGATAAAAACAAATAATAATAAGACGATAAAGGGGCATTGGATGGATTTGATTGATCGGATTATAAAGAAAGACTAGGAATTGCTTTGCCCATCTAGTGACTCGAAGAGAAGCATTGGAACTGGGAGTTGCATCAAAATTAGGTGCTTACACCTAGACTCCTCATAACATTCACCAAGTTTGAAAATTTGGCGTTGAATTGGGAGATTTTTTCATTTTTTTCCATCCTAAGAGCTTCAAGTTGTGCCATGTACATTTGAAGCTTGAATATCCTTACAGAGCTTGTATCCTCATGGATAACAGAGAGAAGCTTCCACGCTTCCTTTTTCATCTTAAGATGAACTATCATCCTAAACTCATTTGGGGCTAGGCCACTAGCTATGGCATTCAATGCCCTAAAGTTGAACTTGTAAGAATCTGCCTCGGTGGGGTCCACTCACTTCTTAGTTTGTTGGGTTGTGTATAGCCATCGACAATTGCACTCCATACCCTTGGGTCATAGGCATTTAGGAATATCTCCATTTGAGATTTCCAGTAGCTATAGTCTGTTCCATTAAAGAATGGAGGGGTGCTAATGGACATACCACTATCTTCTTTAGCCATCTAGGATTTTTGCTAGGACCTTGCTTGGGATGTTAAGCCCTATGTGAGTAACCTATGCTCTGATACCAATTAAAATTGCTTTTAAGTAATCCTAAAGGGGGTGAATAGGATTTCTAAATTAATTTACCCTTTTTTCAATTTTAACTTAGGATTGATTTTAATCTTTTTAACTTAGCCCAAGTGTGTGTGTGCTCCAAGGTGTCTACTCAAGTATTTTTTTCAAACATGTGCTATGCTAGAGTAGTAGAGAACATTCAAGTAAAGAGACAAGCAATCACACACACAAACCATAACAAGAAATTTATAGTGGTCTGGCACTAGGACCTACGTCCACTCTTCTAAAGATCACTACCGAGCTTAGGTATATTTCATTTAGGTACTATTACAACCTAGGTTAATATACAAAACTAACTGGCGAGTATGTACTACTTTTGGTGTCTCCGATGAGTGTGTACTACTTTTGGTGTCTTTGACAGAGGTAGTTAAGCTTCCGGTGTCTCCGGCCAAAGCAAAGAAAGAACAGTAATGGATATGAATGCAAATGAATGTAAAGTCAAGCAAATATTACCACAAGTTGGTTGATGTTGCTAGTTGCTCAAAGTGGGGTGCTCCTTGTTGAGCTAGTTTGCCTTAGCTACTCACAAGTTCTAAGTACTTGGCTCTAGTGCTCCTTGAGCTTAGCCAAATGTGAGTTTCCTTTAAGGAAAGACTCATTGCAACTTCTCAATAGTTATAGAATGGTACCTAAGAGAAGATAAAGAGAGAGTAAATATAGTGAAAGATGTTAGCTACTTAAGCTCAAAACCAATGGGGCAATGGTGTTTTTCATAGTGGGGGATGTTCTCAATATAGCAAGCTTTTGAGATCTCTCTAAAACACTTGGAGTGTTGGAGTTTTTTACTCTAATGGGAAAAGTTCCCTTTTATAGGGTTAAAGAGCACCCAAGGCCTTTAAATTGGAATCTTTTATAAAGGGAAACATTTTGGAGCCTTAAAATAAAAAAATGGAGTTCAAATTTCATAAAATTATCCTTGAAATTTGTGTTTTAAATTTGTTCTAAAATCACAATCGATTGTGGCTCGCAATTAATTACGGATCACACAATCGATTACGGCTCACTATCAGGCTCGCAATCGATTACCTGATCCCAAATCGATTTCGAGTCTGGGGATTTTGGTCCAAATCAGTTTCGCAACCGATTGAGGCCTATAAGTTTTGGCCACGGGAGTCTCAGATTGTGCCCAGATTCTATTCGTAATCGATTGCGTGATTCACAACTGATTGCTTGTTTTGCAATCGATTGTGGTTCCCAAAATTTCTGAATTTGGTTTTGGGCACTATGGGGGGGTCTGTCATTGGGTCCTTTCCATTGGGTTTTATGAGATCCCTACCACCATGTCTACATTAGTTTTAAGGTATTAAAATGATATGCAATGCATGATTTATACCTTTCTTGGTGTGGAAAATCCGAGGTAGTTTCCGGTCTCTTTTTCGGGTCTTTGGTCATTCTTGTCTTCATGTCTTGAATTTGTGAGAGAATAGGACACTTATAAGACACACACCACTACACATTTGATTATGAGATTGAGATACATCAACAATCTCCCCCTTGTCAATTTCATGGTAAAACCCAAATAACTAAGATACATAATATACATGATTCCCCACAACCCAATTACATGGACTCAAATACACACACGGCTTTTCATTAAGCTCAACATGTTGGTCTTCATGACTTGTACTTTGAGTCAAAAAGGCCTACAATCACAACCACAAAACAACCACCTTCTCATGTCAAAAGACAAAGATATGACAAAGATAAAGAACAAGTGCATGAGATAAAATTAGGTGTTTTGAATTCAAAAGGTTTAAGTTTGTTTTGTTTTGGTTGGTATGTACTCCCCCTATTTGAGTGCTCTACTCTCCCTATATGTTGGGTGAAACTCCCCCTACATGTGTAAAGTGACTCCCCCTCACTTTCACAATTTTATAACCACTCAAGTAGTGGATTTGAACTATTTCTCCCCCTTTTTGGCAAGAATTGACAAGTATGTAAACATGCAAAACTATAAGCCATAAAAAGAGAAA
Source organism: Platanus orientalis (assembly GCA_025762735.1). Classification (NCBI taxonomy): domain Eukaryota; kingdom Viridiplantae; phylum Streptophyta; class Magnoliopsida; order Proteales; family Platanaceae; genus Platanus; species Platanus orientalis. The sequence goes on from JAOXJP010265623.1 coordinate 17,639, forward strand.
AGAAATTGGGCAAGATAGAATTCATTCATAAGAAAAGTGAAGTACAAAATCAAGCCCATGAGGCTACAAATAAACATTAGGGGACTCCCCTAGGTACAATGAAAAAGAATAAGCCTCAAACACATCAAAGAGCCCCTAAGGGTAGTACAAATATTATACAAATATTTTCCATATAGGCAAGAAACTACCACTATAGGAAAGAAATAACTACAAAAATACATGCCCCTAAGAAAAAAATCCAGGTGAAACCACTAGGTCAATCATCACCAGAGTCACTCTGATCATCAGCTGCCACCACTGTCTCTCCACCTACATCTCCCTCATCACTTTCACTCTCACTCTCACTCTCATCCTCATCCGTATCATCATCATCATCATCCTCATCATCAACATCATTAGTTAAGTTACCACCTCCAACTACACCACAACCAGCTGCAACACCCACTGCCACATCCTCATCCTCGAAATGAGGATCCTCCTAAAATTGAGGGGCTAGTACATCGAAGGCCTCCTCACCCTCGGCCTCAACATCACTCTCAGACCCACTGACTGGTCCCAGCTTGATGGGATGGTTTGGATGATCGACATTATAGTCTACTACCAGCTTCCTCTACTTTGAGGTAAGTGTCTTCTAGTTTTTTAAAACCTTCAAGACCTTGCGCACCAACTTTTGTAGAAGTCCCATCATAGAGGACTTCACAAAAGTAGAGCAAGCTTTGGATGGCCCATGTGTCAGTGTGGATGTGGAGGAAGGCGCTGTTGTAGTGGTATATATCAGACTAATCTTCTTTAGGGTCCCGTGACCAATGGCTCTCCCATCCTTCTTACCCTTAGGGGCTACCTTGAAGGGCACCTTCTCCGCTTGCATGATGCGAGTGACAAGCCTCAAAAATGAAAGGCTACCAGTGGAGTGTGTCGACTTGTGCGCTCATATCATCATGTAGAAAATGTTGGAGGGTAAGTAAATCCTCTACGAGTTGAGGATGAAATCAATCAAGTAGGTAGTGTCATCAGTGAGACCGCTTTTGTTGGTGGTGGGGAGGAGTTTGTAGGTGAAAATTTAGTGGAGGATTTGGGCAATCAACCTATAGTCCTTGTGAGGCATCTTCCCAAACCAGTTGGTGAAGTGTCCACACAATCTTTTTACTCATGCTCCCTTCTGCTCCAGAGAAAGCTTGTGCATCGGGAAGGCAATGGGGTCCTGTGTAACTTAAGGCAACCCTAGAAGACGTGAATTAGAGTCAGGGCTAACCTTTCAAGGCACCCCATTCACCATCATCCAAAATGTGTTCATCTTATTGTTGATGTTTAAGAAGTTGCTGTAGAAAATCCACAACGCTTCTTCTTGGATGTGCCGCCATAGAAACAAGGGGCATCTACTGTCTACCCTCCAAGATCTCTATCAATCTGGCCATACAAAGAGTCTTGGGATCCATAACACATTTTGTGATGATGGATCTTTTGAAAAAGATCCTTTGGTACCACTCTAAGCTTGTGGCATCACAATAAGGAGAGAAAGAACCAACATTCTTCTTCGAACATGGCCGGGGTGGAGAATCCACCATAGGTAGCTTCCCAAGATTTTGAGAAGGATTTAAGGATGACCTACCCTTTGATGTGGTCTTCTTTATACGAGGAGGCAGGTTGAAGGATAAAAAACTAGGCTTTTTAGATGAAAGACCAAAAAACTTGGTTAGGGAGCTCTGGGAAAAGGAATAGGCACGAAATCGAGTGAAGAAATGAGCATAAAACTCATCCGATGCCTATTTGAATCACCTGCAAAATAATGTCCCAAAATTACCCCCAAAATCGATTACATGATTTGCAATCGGTTTAGGCATAATCGATTACATGATCTGCAATCGATTTGGACGTAATCGATTATGAATCTAGCCACTAATTATGACTCTAGGTTTGAGCATTTTTTGCTCAAAATTTTTGAAGTGGGATCTCCCCACTCTTTACTAGAGTACTAACCATGCTCCCTTGATCCTATTCCTCTCTAATCACTGCACCCATGAACTTGGGAAAACCCACATGGTTTCCCTAAATGGTGCACAATCCTATAGCACTTTAAAGGTACTCGAACCTCTTGGAATTAAGAGGTTTGGTTAAGATATCATCAAGTTGATCTTTGGTCTTAACATAGTCCAAGGACACAACCTTCTCTTTCACCAATTGGTGGATGAAATTATGTATAATGTCAATGTGCTTTATCCTAGAATGTTGGACAGGATTCTTAGAGATGTCAATGACACTTTTCTTGTCTACAAATAGACTCATGGTTCCTTGTTCCAACTCGTAGTCTCTTAGCATTTGCTTTATCCACAAGAGTTGGGTGCATCCAATACTAGCTACAATATCTTTAGCCTCAGTAGTTAACAATGAAATGGAGTTTTATTTCCTGTTGTGCCAAGAAAAAAGAGTGTTGCCTATATAGAAGAAACCTCCACTCATGCTTTTGTGATCCTCTACATCGCCAGCCTAGTCAGCATCTGAGTACCCCACAATCTCAAATGTGGTATCAAATGGGTACCACAACCCAAACTCTGTAGTCCCATGGACATAACAAATAATCATCTTAGCTGCCATAAGATGTTTCTTGAGGAGCAACTTGATATCTAGCACACACACCCACACTAAAGGCAATGTCTAGTTTGCTCATAATTAGGTAGAGCAAACTCCCAATAATGCTCCTATAGTAGGTGGAGTCGACCTCGGCTCCCTCAAGGTCTTTAGTGATCTTGTCACTTGTGCTAATGGGGGTGCTAGCTGATTTGGATTCTTATAATCTAAACTTAAACCTAGGTCTTTTGCAAACTTGGTTTGGCTAAAAAAGATGTCATCATTTGTTTGCTTTATTTGAAGACCCAAGAAGAACCCCAGTTCTCCTTCCATAGTCATCTCAAATTTTGATTTCATTGTTTGGGCAAAACCATGAGACATCTCCTCATTGGTAAACCCAAAAATGATATCA